>OY757191.1:65144667-65454281 GCA_963583895.1 Melanophora roralis | reverse complement strand
AAAAAGTCGACTTTTTGAGGATTTTCATATAAAAAACTTTAAATGCGTTTTTCTCGGAATCTAGAGCCCGTAGAGGAAAAATGGCCAATATCTGTGATCACTTCCAATTTTGACCAAAAAGTCGATTTTTTGAGGGTTTTTATATAGAAAACTTTAAATACGTTTTTCTCGGAATCTAGAGCCTGTAGAGGAAAAAAGGGCCAAAATCTGTGATCACTTCCAATTTCGACCAAAAAGTCGATTTTTTGAGAGTTTTCATATAAAAAACTTTAAATGCGTTTTTCTCGGAATCTAGAGCCCGTAGAGGAAAAAGGGCCAAAATCTGTGATCACTTCCAATTTTGACCAAAAAGTCGATTTTCTGAGGATTTTCATATAAAAAACTTTAAATGCGTTTTTCTCGGAATCTAGAGCCTGTAGAGGAAAAAGGGCCAAAATCTGTGATCACTACCAATATTGACCAAAAAGTCGATTTTTTGAGGATTTTCATATAAAAAACTTTAAATGCGTTTTTTCTCGGAATCTAGAGCCTGTAGAGGAAAAAGGGCCAAAATCTGTGATCACTTCCAATTTCGACCAAAAAGTCGATTTTTTGAGGATTTTCATATAAAAAACTTTAAATGCGTTTTTCTCGGAATCTAGAGCCTGTAGAGGAAAAAGGGCCAAAATCTGTGATCACTACCAATTTCGACCAAAAAGTCGATTTTTTGAGAGTTTTCATATAAAAAACTTTAAATGCGTTTTTCTCGGAATCTAGAGCCCGTAGAGGAAAAAGGGCCAAAATCTGTGATCACTACCAATTTCGACCAAAAGTCGATTTTTTGAGAGTTTTCATATAAAAAACTTTAAATGCGTTTTTCTCGGAATCTAGAGCCCGTAGAGGAAAAAGGGCCAAAATCTGTGATCACTACCAATTTCGACCAAAAAGTCGATTTTTTGAGAGTTTTCATATAAAAAACTTTAAATGCGTTTTTCTCGGAATCTAGAGCCCGTAGAGGAAAAAGGGCCAAACTCTGTGATCACTACCAATTTCGACCAAAAAGTCGATTTTTTGAGAGTTTTCATATAAAAAACTTTAAATGCGTTTTTTCTCGGAATCTAGAGCCCGTAGAGGAAAAAGGGCCAAAATCTGTGATCACTACCAATTTCGACCAAAAGTCGATTTTTTGAGAGTTTTCATATAAAAAACTTTAAATGCGTTTTTCTCGGAATCTAGAGCCCGTAGAGAAAAAAGGGCCAAAATCTGTGATCACTTCCAATTTTGACCCAAAAAGTCGATTTTTTGAGGGTTTTCATATAAAAAACTTTAAAAGTCGATTTTTTGAGGATTTTCATATAAAAAACTTTTAATGCGTTTTTCTCGGAATCTAGAGCCTGTAGAGGAAAAAGGGCCAAAATCTGTGATCACTACCAATTTTGACCAAAAAGTCGATTTTTTGAGAGTTTTCATATAAAAAACTTATAATGCGTTTTTTCTCGGAATCTAGAGCCTGTAGAGGAAAAAGGGCCAAAATCTGTGATCACTTCCAATTTCGACCAAAAAGTCGATTTTTTGAGGGTTTTCATATAGAAAACTTTAAATGCGTTTTTCTCGGAATCTAGAGCCTGTAGAGGAAAAAGGGCCAAAATCTGTGATCACTTCCAATTTCGACCAAAAAGTCGATTTTTTGAGGATTTTCATATAAAAAACTTTAAATGCGTTTTTCTCGGAATCTAGAGCCCGTAGAGGAAAAAGGGCCAAAATCTGTGATCACTACCAATTTGTACCAAAAAGTCGATTTTTTGAGGATTTTCATATAAAAAACTTTAAATGCGTTTTTCTCGGAATCTAGAGCCTGTAGAGGAAAAAGGGCCAAAATCTGTGATCACTACCAATTTCGACCAAAAAGTCGATTTTTTGAGAGTTTTCATATAAAAAACTTTAAAAGTCGATTTTTTGAGGATTTTCATATAAAAAACTTTAAAAGTCGATTTTTTGAGGATTTTCATAAAAAAAACTTAAAATGCGTTTTTCTCGGAATCTAGAGCCCGTAGAGGAAAAAGGGCCAAAATCTGTGATCACTTCCAATTTCGACCAAAAAGTCGATTTTTTGAGGGTTTTCATATAAAAAACTTTAAAAGTCGATTTTTTGAGGATTTTCATATAAAAAACTTTTAATGCGTTTTTCTCGAAATCTAGAGCCTGTAGAGGAAAAAGGGCCAAAATCTGTGATCACTACCAATTTTGACCAAAAAGTCGATTTTTTGAGAGTATTCATATAAAAAACTTATAATGCGTTTTTTCTCGGAATCTAGAGCCTGTAGAGGAAAAAGGGCCAAAATCTGTGATCACTTCCAATTTCGACCAAAAAGTCGATTTTTTGAGGGTTTTCATATAGAAAACTTTAAATGCGTTTTTCTCGGAATCTAGAGCCTGTAGAGGAAAAAGGGCCAAAATCTGTGATCACTTCCAATTTCGACCAAAAAGTCGATTTTTTGAGGATTTTCATATAAAAAACTTTAAATGCGTTTTTCTCGGAATCTAGAGCCCGTAGAGGAAAAAGGGCCAAAATCTGTGATCACTACCAATTTGTACCAAAAAGTCGATTTTCTGAGGATTTTCATATAAAAAACTTTAAATGCGTTTTTCTCGGAATCTAGAGCCTGTAGAGGAAAAAGGGCCAAAATCTGTGATCACTACCAATTTGTACCAAAAAGTCAATTTTCTGAAGATTTTCATATAAAAAACTTTAAATGCGTTTTTCTCGGAATCTAGAGCCTGTAGAGGAAAAAGGGCCAAAATCTGTGATCACTTCCAATTTGTACCAAAAAGTCGATTTTCTGAGGATTTTCATATAAAAAACTTTAAATGCGTTTTTCTCGGAATCTAGAGCCCGTAGAGGAAAAAGGGCCAAAATCTGTGATCACTACCAATATTGACCAAAAAGTCGATTTTTTGAGGATTTTCATATAAAAAACTTTAAATGCGTTTTTCTCGGAATCTAGAGCCTGTAGAGGAAAAAGGGCCAAAATCTGTGATCACTTCCAATTTGTACCAAAAAGTCGATTTTCTGAGGATTTTCATATAAAAAACTTTAAATGCGTTTTTCTCGGAATCTAGAGCCCGTAGAGGAAAAAGGGCCAAAATCTGTGATCACTACCAATTTGTACCAAAAAGTCGATTTTCTGAGGATTTTCATATAAAAAACTTTAAATGCGTTTTTCTCGGAATCTAGAGCCTGTAGAGGAAAAAGGGCCAAAATCTGTGATCACTACCAATTTGTACCAAAAAGTCGATTTTCTGAGGATTTTCATATAAAAAACTTTAAATGCGTTTTTCTCGGAATCTAGAGCCCGTAGAGGAAAAAGAGCCAAAATCTGTGATCACTACCAATTTGTACCAAAAAGTCGATTTTCTGAGGATTTTCATATAAAAAACTTTAAATGCATATTTCTCGGAATCTAGAGCCCGTAGAGGAAAAAGGGCCATAATCTGTGATCACTACAAATTTCGACCAAAAAGTCGATTTTTTGAGGGTTTTCATATAAAAAACTTTAAATGCGTTTTTCTCGGAATCTAGAGCCTGTAGAGGAAAAAGGGCCAAAATCTGTGATCACTACCAATTTCGACCAAAAAGTCGATTTTTTGAGGGTTTTCATATAAAAAACTTTAAATGCGTTTTTCTCGGAATCTAGAGCCCGTAGAGGAAAAAGGGCCAAAATCTGTGATCACTACCAATTTCGACCAAAAAGTCGACTTTTTGAGGATTTTCATATAAAAAATTTTAAATTCGTTTTTCTTGAAATCTAGACCCTCTAGAGCAAAAACGCAAAATCTGCTCGGTTATAAAATTTAAATCTTCTACAAGAAGTAATTGTGTAATTTGGAAAAACATTATTTGTACAGGTGCAGGGAGAGGAGCAGATCCCTGGCATGATGGCTTGGTATATAAAAAGACCAATGTGAAGGGTATATGAGATTCGACATAGCCGAATATAGATTTTTTAACAAAACAAGTGAAATAGTATATAAAAAGGAATTTTAAGTACCTTAAGTACTTGGATGTTAAAAATATAAGCTAACGGTGGAAATAATTTAAAAAAAAGGGGTAAAAAATACTAAGAATATTTAGGTTTATAATATTAAATTGTTGTTTTACATATTTAATATACAAAAGCACTTTTAAAAACAAATGAATAAAAAATTTAAAGAAAATTTCAAATAAACAGATTATTTTATAATTGTATACACAATCAGTGAAGCTACAAAAATAGAGTAAAAGTAAATGTGGTAATAAATTAACACTTAAAGCAAAAAAAAAAACAAAACTGCGAAAAGGACATACCCAAAAACCCTCACAGTCATACAATGCATACAAATATTTTAAAGTCACTAGAAACCCTGCAGTTTTTAATAAAATTTCTGTAAGAACCATCATCACTTTTTATATCACTTCAACTTTGAAGTCACAGGTTAAAATAAATTATTTTTCATAAGGGTCTTATTGTCTGCCTTAAAAAACATGGCCCTAATTGTATAACCAAATTATGAAATTTTAATAGTAAAAGAACTGTCTTAGAATAAAGCTTACTGAAAACAGAAATGATTCTGATTTATTTTGAGCTGTGACTGTTTTTGATTAAGTGTGCGTATATATGTATAAACTTGTATAAACTTATATAAACAAGTGCCTTTTAATTCGTTGGTTCGGTTTTTCTTCCTTATCATAACAGTTGCCTGCTTCTAAACAGCAGGGTATTTACCCTACTACGCTACTTTAACATACATACATACGTAAACACTTGCTTTTCTATCAGCAAACACTTCCAGCTAACAATGACACCGGTCTGCGACTAAGTAAATATTGCATTTAAAGCTGTATCTGTGTAAGTTAGTGAAGGTTTTAGTGAACACAGCTGTTAGCAAAATAGCGTAAATGCATTTTTGGTCACTGCTAAACAAAAACAAATTGAACAACATAAACATCAACGACAATGGCAACAGCAGCAGAACAAAAAATGACAATAATTTTTTTGTTTTTATTTTGTGTGGTTGCATTTTTTGTAACTCTAAATATGAAACGAAAAAAAAAAATTCTATCCACAATTACTATAGTCGACTTTAAAATACACTATAGAGTAAAGAATGGTAAATGCTACAAAACTGCTCGTTAGCCACTTAAGACCCTTAGCTACCCTAGCATCTGATAAAGGTCCTTGTCCAATAAAGTCGATAAATGGTCCATAAAGTATTCGCCAAAGTGTCGGCGTCGTCTCCTGACAAGCACCAGACATTGGCAGTGTAAGTATTCCATCATCTCGATGTCTTGTCTGCGTTCTCACACAAGCAGCAGTGGCATTGTAGGTGTTCCATCTTCTCGACCTTGTCTGCTTCCTCACACAAGCAGCAGTAATCAACCGTGCTAGAAACTTCTCGTTAGCCATTTATGACCCTTAGCTACCCTAGCATCTGATAAAGGTCGTTGTCCAATAAAGTCGATAAGTGGTCCATAAAGTATTCGCCAAAGTGTCGGCGTCATCTCCTGATAAGCACCAGACATTGGCAGTGTAAGTGTTCCATCATCTCGATGTCTTGTCTGCGTTCTCACACAAGCAGCAGTAATAAACTGTGCTTAGTGACCACTTAGCCGGCAGTGACCTGATGTTGCAGTGACTGCTGAGAATACCAGTGAGCAGTCTCAGGTGTTTCTTACTAATGGGCAAGAAAACCTTGGTCTTTTTGGCTGATGGTATTGCAACAGGGATTTTGACACCCTAGAGCACGCTTAGTGGGAAAAACTGTGAGCAGTTATCACACTGGCTCTTCCTCCAGATCCCCTTCCTGAAAAATCATCTGCAGCTCCCTATCCAAATAACCCGGCAGAGGTTAATATTCTCAAGCCCCTGAAGCGCTGATGTGCATTAGGTTAGAACTTGGCGTCTGAGAGTAGATTAGAACGTTTTTGTGCCGAGATAATTCCAAGGCTTGCATAATTGCAAATATCTCTGTTTGGAGCTAAGGTTTTTGCTTAACTTTTATAGAAACTTGCAGTGAAACCTTGTTGCCAACAAAATGTTAGAGTTTTTGTGCAAAAAAGACAGCGTATAAGAGAGTAATTATTTTTTATTTCTAAATTTGCTCAAACTTTTTCTTTGGATAAGTTTAGACAAAAACTTTAAATCAGCTGATATTTGTTTACTTTAAAAAGTCAAGAATTAGTTGGACGTTTTGCAAAACAAATTAATTTTTAATAATAATATTCCAAAAAATTAAAGTTGTATGTAAAAAATGTACATTTAACTATAAATATTTGTTCCTTGTTTTAGTATAAAAAGATGCTTTTACAGACTGCATCACTGGCGCGCTACCATCTGGGCTACCAGGGCACTTTACTTTTAAATGTTAAAATATACTCTGTGTGATTTTTTGAGGTAATCCGGAAAGACTTGATATAAGAAAAGCTAAGTACGGATAGTACTTAAAAATTCGATTTTAGATAAATCCAAAATTTAAATTCTTGGTTTTAGAATGTGCTTTTCCTTTTTGTGTACAAGTACTTGGTGATACACTAAGAAATTCGATGTCTCAACTGAAAGGCACACGATGACTGACCCACAGGCCAAAAGGAAAAGTAGCAAATATATGTATCGTAACCTAAGAAGTCACAGAAAAATAAATACACGTTAATCAGAATGAAAAAGCTGGCCTTAGACCAGATGAAGTGAAATGAAATGAAAGTCACGTCCCCTGGCCCTTTTTTTTGGAACTATGGGAATATATATTAGTATATACATATGTAAATATATAAAGGGATAAAAAGATAATAAATAAAATTAAATATTTTGGGTAAATGTCGCCACATACTGCTTGTTGTATTTAATACACCCGTTTAAATTATATATACATATATTAGAAGTGTTAGTTTATGTGTAAAACTGTGTTCAAATGTAACACTTCTGTTCCATTAAACGGTAACTGCAATCGAAAAGTCAGCAACAGGAAGGAAAAAAATGATGCAAAGCGATTTAACTAATAACAGTTGAATTCAATACATTGTTGTTCAAAATAAAAGTGTAGACATAAGTAATGTCTGATTTGTAAAATTTGAGAAGGGAAAATGGAACTAGTTTTTTTAAATCCCAGTATTCGTAAAATAAATAAAAAAATTAAAGGCAAAATCCTAGATTTTTGAAATCATGGTCGAGATCCTTGGCAATTGTAATTAATATGCATATGTATATACAAAATCATTTTAATTTTTGTATTTAAAGTATACAAGTTATAGGTTAGTTCCTTAAGTTTAAAAATTTGTAAAACCTTGACTTTTTTGCTCCAGACAGTATATTTGTTCGATTATACATTATGCATTTATTTTTTTTTTAGTCCACACAAACCTTAACTAATATTGCGAAAAAATAAACAGATATTTAAATAAACCTCACAATATGGTATCGCAAATGAGCAAAGTAAGTATCATTTTAAAAATGACCTAAGGCAATAAAAAAATAATTGTTCTCTGTAAAAATATATGATACAGAAAACACATTAAAATCGCTTAAATTTCGTTTTATATAAAAAAGTAGTAAAATGCAAATGAAGACAACCTTATTTAAATAGAAAATATTACACTTTATTATAGTAAATATTATTTATTTGAAAACTTAAAAGTTTATTTTGAAGATAATACTTGTGTTAATACTATGGTATTCATTTAATCGGGATTTGACTTTGTTCGTTCAAATAATTTTGGAAATTTGATTTTGGTCGAATAATCGAATAACTCCATTAACTCGAAGCATTTAAATTATTTGCAAAGATATCTACAATTGTTTAAATTTATTTAATATAAAGCTTAAATAAATATGTAAAATTTTTTTAAAGTTTCTGATTTCCGATCCTTGCTTCTCCTTGTATTGTACCCAATTTCCTAGCTTTTAGATTATTTCTGCTATTTGCAGCCATTTTGAAATGAATGCCTGACCTCTTTAATAATTTTGAAATCTCTTGTTGACTTAGACGAATGTTTGTATCATAAATGAATTCGTAAAACATAACTGGTCTTCTATAGATCCGTAGATCGGAAGTGACTAATATACATACATATGTGTATGTAATTTCACTACTCAAAAATACGTTCGAAACCAAATTTTTTATAGTCTTATGATCACATAACACTAATTTATTATATTATGCTTAATAAAAGGCAACAAGAGGTGCAATTTGTAGTAAAGCCAAGAATTTACAGTACAATTGATTTTGTTCGAGTAGTCGATTGATCGATGTAAATTGTTTCAATTATTCTTTAATCGAAGTATAAAATTATTCCTACTTGAACGATTAATCGACTGAAATATGTCCGATTAGTCATTAAATATTGTTCGAGTGGATACTCCACTAAAACTGTTTTTATAAGTATGTAGTTGGTAAAATATAGTTTTTTTTCTAATTTTTCCCACTAAAGCCCACAACCATTTAACATTAAAAATATTTAAGTAAAAAAGTATTCCTTAAGTTATTAAAAATATAACATATTTTCATTTGTTTTAAGTTTCGTTTAAAACATTCTCCTAGCTGTATACCTTATCCGAAAACCAGTTTCAGTTTGATCTGTAAAATTATCGCTGGTAAAATAAATCAAAAACGGCGCTGATGCCACCAAAGAAGGACTTGTTTGTAATGATGTTCCACAATAATGAGTTGGCATAATATTTTGACTATTGGCCACATACGATTGTGGTATCATTAGATAATCTTCTCTCCTTGGGGGAGTGAGAACTGTACTATGACAGTCACCATCATAACCCATACTACCCTGGATGGCATTCGACATAGAGAATTTCAGAGCTTGATATCTGAAAGAAGAAAATTATATTAAGTAATTCAGTTATGTCATAAAAGTCTTTTTCAAAACAAAAATAACTTAAAGCCTCAATGTCTTTCTATACATATATTTGGATTTTTTTTATAATCCTGTTGAAATGTATCTGTTTGCAAAATTTTAATAGTAAAAAATATTTTTTTTTCTTTTCTATAATTTTACTTTTGAAGGATAATAAAAACCTAAAAGAAATTGCGTTATTTATAATTTTTATTTAGAAAAATTCAATTTAAAAAGTGTTTTTTTGTTTAATGTAAGGAAAAAACTAGCAGCTACAAAAATTAAGTAAAGCAAAGTCAGCTCACTAGGGTCCATTATCTTGTTTTTTTTATATATACTTCGGGATGAGAGAGAGAGATAGAGCGAGTGCTTGAAGAAGAGGAAAGAAAGATGCATAAATTAGGGAGTGACAGGGAGACAGAGGGGTAGATTCTAAAATGTATGGTAAGCAATAGTCGCCCTTGTCTGGTCCTAATTAAAGAACCAACCAATATTTATGATACAGGACAATATATATGACAGTGTCTGACCCGAACATTGCAGAAGAGAACATTCTAAATAGTTTCCCTTTCATCTACAAAATACTTTAGAAGGCAGCCCTATTATCCTGGCGTAATTTCCAAATTGTCAATTGCAGTCACAGTGTATCTTAGCCTTCGCCTGTGTAGATTGACAAGCAACTTGAAACGACCTGGATTAAAATTTGGTCATGTTATCATTGTAGTTTTAAACAAAGGCTTGTAACGACAGCTGTTTCCAGCAAGTCTGCTAGCGTATGATTCTATGCGGAGTTTGCATGAAGAGAGATAAATTACACAAAGTATTCAATTGTCGCACCCAATCGTCTTTCGCCAAATTTATTAGCAACACAGTCCTCGCACCCATATAATAATTACATTAAAATGTCTCACCATCCTGTTTAAGGATGTCTGCCATTTGCGGTCGAGCCTTGGGTTAGAGTATTTATCCGTAAACGGCATGATTGCAGCTAAGGTGTCAGTAAAAGTTCTGAAGCGTTTGCTATATAACGTATAGTACCTCAACAACTTTACCGTTTTGCGAATCTCCTACTTTTCAGCCTCTAGTACATTGCATTATTAGGGAGTCTCAATGAAATATAGACTCCTGCTTGTGCAATAAATATGCCGCCTCCAAAATCGGTTCACCTATAGGACCCGTTTGCATACATCTCTAGATCTTTAAGTTTTAAAAAGGTGATGTTTTCTGCTTCTTTTTGAGATATAGAAGGATAAATTCATGCAGAACAAAAATGCGATGTGCAATAGTGTTTCAACCTGGGCGAAATATCTACAGTCCAAGTTATGCTTGTTGCACCTCATGACCTATGTCTTCATACGTCTACAGCATGTAGTCTTACCTTATTATTTAACGCTAATTTTCTTGCCATTAGGTCAGTTAAGAAATCAGAAAAGCTCCCATCGTCAACGGTGTTTTTGTTGTTCCTGTTATAATACTTCACTTCCAGGACAATTTACTATTTAGAGTGAGTCCAACATATCTTATACTATCCGATTAAGTCAATCCTGTTTCGCACTAGAGAGTTAAAAAGATGAATGTTATACCTGTTTTAAAACAGCACAATTTGCGATTAAAAAGGGATGGCGGATTATCGTTTTCTACGCTCCACTCGCTGAGTGAGTATTGCGGTCTTTTATTAATACTTAAAGCTAATTGTGGCCACAAGACAAAGAACTCAAGTATCATATTGCGAGCTCAGATGTAGCAGCAACTACTTCTACTACTATTATTGAGCCGCAAAAGAAGCTGATGGTTACCGTGGAGGGGTATGGCTGGGGTTCGCTTGGACCACATGAGCAATTACCTCTTTAGGGATTGATTCTTGATAGAAAAAGTGGTGTTGCTAAGGGCTGTGCTTAACTGTTGAGAACTTGACTTCAGGATTGAAAAATATTTTCGGCAGAAATCCTAGCAGTTTACATATTCACTAGTCTTGCCCTGTTGTCTTTTACTGAAAACCCCCAAAATGGGCAGACGACAATTATTGCAATCTCCGCAAACTTCATCTATTTGTATACTCTTTGCCGTTAGACAGATTTGGGGACACAAGAATATTGAGGGAAATAAGTTGGCTGCCTAGTTCGAAAAGCAAAAGGTTCACTTGGCTGTCTTAAGAGGTCTGGGTAAATGCTAATTTGCGTAGAGATTCCAGAATTATAGGTAGATCTTAAGGTTCAAGAGGTATGGGAGTCATTTTATTTACTAAGAAGTGATTAAAAGCTCTTAGTGAAGATAAAAACAGATCATAGTTACCACACGATCTAAAGTGAACTGGCTAGGGTCACATAGATTACGTGATCTTAATAAGTTTTCTGGAATTGGTAAGACGAGGATACTAGCATATGCCAAGGTATAAAATGTGTTTTCAACAAATTAGTCCAATGGTTTATGTCGAAATATTGGTATTTTTTTTATCCCGTGTGTAACTAGGATTAATTATTTGCGACAAAGAAATATCTAAATTTAACGGGTAACCAACAAATTGTGTATTTAGTTACTTTAATTGTTTAATATAAATAAATTGCACACAATTAGTTGAATATTTAATGGGCAAAAAATATGAATTCGACTCCTTTTACGCACTTCTTAAATTTTTACTTCTTTTTGATTTTGATACTTACTCAATCACAGTCGAGGTTTCACTTGGCTTAATACAAATAATATAATTCATTTTTGGTAAATAGTACGTTGAACCATCGTCCTTATAGTTAAAATTTTTTATGTCCCCTGACAACTGTGTAAAGTATTGATGACAGCCATGCGGTGCCAATAAATCCAAATCACCGTTTTTGTGCGGAGTAAAGAAAGTTTTAAGATTTTGCAAGTTATTGCCACTTACAAAAGGCATAAATGATTGTGACCGTTTCTTGGGTTGAAAGGGGCATTCCAACTGTGTGACCACTAAACGCCATATTGATGTGGCCCAACGATTTGGCAGATTAAAAGTTAAATAAATTTCGGGCATTCCATTGGCTACTTTAAAAGGAATATACAAATGTTGACCCGTATTATCACCACATAAAGTAAAATCACCAATCGAAAGGCTATCACCACATTTCAGTACATTGTTGGCGGCATCATATATTGGAGGTTGCATTTCGAATCGTTGAAATTGTATTAAAAGTTGACAAACATCTTGACTATAGGGTTGTATGGTATAGACACACGGATTTGTATTGAACATAGCAGGACTTTTTATAATGGTGCGTTTTAATTTTGATACAGAATTGCACTGAAGATTGGCTTTAAGATTTAAAACAAGTAAAAACATGAAACATGAAATTATTCAATTATAAAAAATCTTTTTGGAACATACTTTCACAACAAACACCAAATGAATTGCAAAATCCTTTGACTAAGCCACCCGAAGTCATGCACTTAAAACGCGACATGCATGTACCGGTCGTATCATCACTGGTTACACAAATATCCTCTGAAACACTGAGTCTTGGTTCACGATGTGAAACAAACTCCACTGTTGTATTGGTATTAATTTCTAAGGCTGAGCCCAAAATAAATAAAACTTTTAAAGCCACTACAAAACTAACTAGGTGCAAACTCATTTTTTTTCAAATATTTCTAAGTGCTTAACTAAACGTTTGACTCTATTACACTTTGACTGGTCAAAGTTAAACAATATTTTTTATACTGAACTTAAAAAATCATAATCATTGGCTTTTGTACCAAAAATGAAAACCATTTTTAAAAAGTAAAAAAGCATATCGATCAAATTGATCTCTTTTACTATCTCTCCTACAAATAATGTACCACTCTTTCTCCACAAAGAAAAAAACTGTATTTTTGGTACTAAGTAAATGTATAATTAAGTGTAGTAGTGTTGCTGATAAAAATTTACCAAAGACTTAGAGTACTGTCAGATATGCCGAATATTTTCCCCTGAAAAGCGTGACCATTAAAAATTATATTTTTTTACTCCTTTATTTATTGAGATAAATATCTTTGACACTAGTATCCTTATACGGTTGTGTTGAAAGTACAGGTCACACTTTGGAAGAAAATTTAATATAAATTTATAGTTTTTTTAGATTAGTTTTTTTTGGCATTGAAACCAAGCCATAAATTTCCTTTTTTACTATACTTTGTTAAGTACAGCTACCTAAACTTCCACTTCTCCCCCACAAAATTTTGCTTGTACTATGTACTACTAACTGTTTAATTTACTTGTGGTCGGTCCATAATTGATCGTAGCTCCAATATAATACCTAATCCCGGAAATAATTCATATTTGCATAAGCTTTTAATAGATGTTGGTTTCAGAATGTTGTTTAGCACACATAAAAAATGAATTTCTTAAGGTTTTGTAAGATTGATCCATTATTGATCCCAGCTTGCAAAGTAGGGTCAATCCGGAAAAATCATGTTTACCCCTAATATTACTTTATAAAAGTTGATATCAAAACGAAATTTGGAAGTAATAATTTATATTAAATAAAAGCTACTTAAGATTTCTCTCTGTCGGTCCAAAGTACCGCACAAAGCATTACAAGTACCAAAATAAGTTCAGTCCAGGCAGCTCTGGACGTCATTATACACCTATTTTTAATATAGTGTAAAAGACGGCAAGAAGTTAATTTCGCGAAAATAAATTGGCAATGCTTTTGACAGGATCGAAAGGACTTCTGGGTGAGGTAAGAAAGGTAAGGCTTTGAGGGCAGTTGACTATGATAGGAAGATGTCCTTCCTCGTTTGATTGAATTTCTGTTGGGCGGACTTGAAGTTTTTACTTATTGAAAGAATATGATTTTAAACACAAAGGCTGGTCTTTACATATTGGGTACCGAAGTTCGGCTGCCATTTAGACTTGCTTAGTGCTTAAGCAGAAATTTTGGCAGTGACGAGAGACGCAGAGTAAGCAGAAAAGAAAGCGTTTTGAGAAAAGGAGGTAAATATTTATGTCGACAGTCAGGCCACGCTTAAGGCTCTAAAAACGGCACCATCAAATATGGGATAGTGGACGATTATAAACTTGTTCTTATGGCTATCATGGCGACACGAAAGATGATGCTAGATCACTGTAATATTGTAGGATATAAAATTGACGTTGCGCTTAAAAAGGATGGATCGGCTCAAGAAATTGGGCTGAGGAAATAGGGTAAAGCAAGTCAGCATCGGCGATTGCTAAATCTCTAAATTTTTGTGGCTTAGGCTGGACAAAATGGGCACTAAGTAGCTCTGGTATCCTTATTTGGCACTGCAAATTCGGATACATGACCAGTAAATGAGATGCAAATACTCCAGAATTCTGAAATTAGGCTTGAATTTGGAGAAACTGAAAACTGTAGAACACTCTGTATACCGCTATTTAAGGCAGCAATTCCGCTGTAAGAGGTGGTAAGAGGAACACTTCTGTGATAACCTCGATAAGATCTCTGCTTGTGGGCTAAGCGATATTATCGAATTCATTAAAGATATTGATTGTTTAGGTAACAGATAACTTTTCATAGGTGGAAATGCATACTTCAACGGGCGGCGACTTTTACTTTTCCATCTCTTTTCTAAATTCACCCTGCTTTCCCTCTGGAAAAAGATAAAGCATGGAAATAGTGCTGCAGTGGAAAAAGGGTTGCCAGTCTCAGGTTTATTTGGCACTCACCGCTGTGTGACTAGACACCTTGCTTCTGGTATTACGGGAATCGGCACCGAGCCGCCGGTTCTAGTACGCCTACTGATTGCTGAGGTCACTTTAGAGTACATGTAAAGCTGGTTAAAACCTGGACTTCCGCTTTCCCAAACTTAGCGAACGTGACGTTGATTACAAAATCATAGTAGGAATTCAAATTGTATAGAATCGAATCTGGCTGGCAAATACTTATTAATAAAAACCTAACCTGCAACAAACCCTATAAATTATTACTCTATAATATTTACACATTTTACTATTTGATAAACTGTTTTCATAAAACGATGTTTTTATTTTTACAGCACTGGCAACACTTAACAGTCTTAAAAATTCTAAAATTAAATAAATGCCTGTACATACATATGAATATATTTATGTATTTTCTAAAAACTTTGTGTCGAACTAAGATTGGTCGGTGCTGATGGGAATTTTAACGAATATTTACTTAATATCATTTCTAAATTTCAAGTTATTAGAGTCGACAGTTTTTTAGAGTTAATTTTCGGAAATGTGTCAATACAATATTTTAATTTTGAGGCTTGTACTTGCTTGTCAATTCCTAATATTTATCTTTTTGTTTTTATCTTGTTGAAGTGAAAAAATTCATACAACATTTTTGTACATTTTTTTTTTAATTTTTTTTCTTTTGCCGAAATGTGTACATAAATATATGTTGTTCTAAATTGATGGTTATTGTTTATAGTTTTCAACAGTTTTTGTTTAAATATTTGTTAAGTTTAAACAAAAACATGGTAGATAAAAAGAAAAGAAGAAAAAATTAAAAGCTAACGTTTTAATTAAACAAACTGCGAAATAAAAAAAAAATCTTTACATGTGCGTGTGACACTTACTGACTTACTTATTTGGGCGCTTTAAACACAGCCAAGATTATTGGTAGAAAGATAATGGTGCGTATATGGGTAATAACATTTATTAATTCCGATTGCTTTTTATAAGTCGCGCAGAAAAAAAAATAATAACAATTTCTTAGTAGTTAACATTTTTTTTCAGTTAAACATATAATATTTGCAGTAAATTTATTTAAGCCGAGGAACCCTTAAGTTTAGCGGGACACCGACAAGTATACTTTGTTATTGATTGGTTGAGATGTTTCTTAACGCAGCGTCTCCACGTGGCAATTTTTATTGCTGCTCACAAGCAATAACGTCGTCGACAGAATAGCGGCACAGTAATTGCTAATTGCTTTGAGTAAAGAGCACGTGAAAAATAATTTTTTTGTTTTTTCCACGTTTTTTTTTTTTGACTAAATGTTTTAATTGAACTTTTTCATAGGTTAGATAATGATTTTAATAATTTTTCGTTTCTTTCATTTACCTCCTAGTAACTGCAAAAACAGTAAACTAAAATGGCCGAAAGACTGAAATGACAGCTAATTGCTTGGCAATACTTGCTTAGAACGATTGCTGATGCAATCATTGCCCAATGGGTTGCTACATATTGCAATTTTCGGTCTACACGTCGCAGTTTGTAAGAAGGCAAACAAATTTGACAATTGCCGCAATAAATATTGCAACGTGGGGACCCCGAGTTAGGCATATGCTGCGAACTTTTTTGATATATTTTTCTTTAAAAAAATAAAACTTTAAAATAATAATTTTTTAATTTTATTCAGGATTTGATCCCAATTGAGGGTTTGGTTTAATAAGGTTTTTTAAGAATTTAGTTAAAGTTTACTGATGATTTGGCGTAAGAAACAATGAAATGCATATATACAAACCCAAATGTACAACAAACCCTATAAGTAAACTTCAAATGGAATCAAATCGTAGCTAATATTTTTAATTGTTGTAAAACAAAACGGGTTTGTTTTCGGTAGCCTTTTTTTAATACTCTTAGTGATAACCAATGGTTATCCAAATCTATAAGGAAGCTAAAAGGGAAAAATGGTTTGTTGGGTTGTTTTAGGAACTCTTGAATGTTTTGGTTTTTTTATAGTTACACTCAATAATTTAATTAAAATATTCATTAGGGTTTTAAAGAATTTAGTTGAAGTTTAATAATGATTTGGGGTAAGAACCAATGAAATGCCTAAAGTCAAAATTAAGCCTTAAACAAACCTTGTAGAGCTTAAAAGTTAATATTAATTCATGAGAACTTGTAGATCGAAAACTAGATAACTTGTATCATAAAATTGATGGTAAACACTATTTTTGCAAGCATTTCGATTGATCATTTGTAACCAACATTAAATACCTTCTCAAACGTTTTTAACGTACGTCTGTAGTTCTACATATCAAAGGTCGACGAAACAATTCCAGTCATTTCTTTAATACTCAACGGCTCTCCCACATTTTTAAATCGATAAAAAACTCGTCCATCGTACTCTTTACACACATCGTTTCAACTGGATTGGGCGACTGCACACACTGCCAGAGTTTTGATAAGCTTGCTTCGGGAAAATTTCCCCCAAAAACTGATCAGTCGTTTCGGGGACATCCAATGGCCACCTAAGTCACCCGATATAACTCCCAAGGATTTTTATGAGACTATCTCAAAGAGAGGATTTATAACGACAATCCCCAATCTTTTGTGGCCTTAAAGGAAAATGTATGTCGAGATATCAGATCAATTGAACAAAGATTACTGCAGCGTGTGGCGCAGAGCATACGGCTGGGCTTTAAACAGTGTGTTAAACTCGACGAACCATCTGGATGGCATACTCTTTAAAAAATAAAATCAGAATTTTAACTCTATCGTTCAATGCTCTTAATAAAACTTTGTTGCGATTATTACGTTTTTCATTTAAGTTTGGAAATAAAAATCTACCATTAGACACCCTGTATCATCAGCGCATTTTTTGATGTAGCCCCCATACAAATGTTTTCCCGGAAAAAGCATTTTAAGCTTTAATTGACTCGAACAGTACTCTATTTTGACAAATTTTGACATATGTGCCTAACCTTATGCCACTAATGATTGTACTGAATAAATACGTCCCGGAATTTTGGGCTATAAATAGTTTAAATATTTATTTCCTATTTTAAACTTTGCACACATGTTTATCCTTATGCCACCAACTTTTATATTGAATATATCGGTCAATTTTTCACATAGCCCCAATACAAATATGGTGTAGGGTATAATATGATCGGGCTTGACCGAATATAACTTTCTTGCTTGCTCTTTTACTTTTTTTTTTTATAAAAATAACTATTTAAACCATATTAATATTTACTCTGGGTTTGCTTAATTTATTTAAAATTTGACTTTAGAGTGTGTGAAATTGTGAATATATGATGTTTAATATCAAATCAAGCAAAATATTTCTCTTCGAAACTGCAGCACATTTTTTTGTTTTAAGTAGTAGCAAAGGGTATTAACCCATAAAAAATACAAAAAATGCTAAATAAATATTTAAAGAAAAAAATGTAAATAAAACTTTAATGCTTCAACACTTTTACTTCATGAAAGATTTGCAGAATATAACGTAAATGAAGACGCAGATTTAATGGCATCAAAAAAGTTAAGGCTGGAAAATTCCACGTAAAACACTCAAAATGTCACTATTTTCAGTTCTCACCAAGTAGCTACTGGTGCTTCCTAAAGGGTGAACTGTTTAATATATAAGAAATAAATTAACAAAACTACCGTTTAAAACCCCGGAAGATATTGGTGACTGATAACTTAACTTAATAGCTTAAATAAACATATCTTAGACTAAATCAAAAACAGTCACAACTCAAAATTTATTAAAATGATATATTTTTTTTGAAAATTAGTTTCTAAATTAAATTTCTTAACGATGACGAAAATTCTGTTTGCATTTAAGTAAACATTGCTCTAAGACGGTTTTAATGCTGCTGAAATCAATTGGTTATAATAACCTTTACATATTGATAAGGGTATATATTAGTTTGTCATTCCATTCATAATTTCGTTAATATCCATTTGCTACCCCATAAAGTATATAAATTTTAGATCTTTATCACCTAAAAAACTGTAACATAGTATAGTGTGTACATTTTGGAAAAAAATAGTAGAATAGGAACAGAGAGAGGGGCAGCACCCATACAAGTAAAAAAAATTTATGAAATTTTTGATACAATATATCTCGGAAACGATTATAGCTATCGACTTAAAGCCTGCTACAAGATAGTTTAAGTATAATGCCTAATGCGAAAGTCTCTATATAAATAAAATTTTTTAGTTGTAAGTGTTGCCGAAGAGACTTTTAATGCAAAAAAGCATAGTGTATATGGAAAAGTAAACTTCGTCCTAACTTACAAAATGAAAAACAAGGAAAATAAATGTTCGGTTTTCCTTTCTCTGCTACATTTAAAATAAATAGGTGATGCTTACAGCCAAAAGACACTACTACCGTTCAAAGATTAGCTTTTTCCAAATAAAAGTTTCTCTCAACATTAACGGAAAAATATTAATTTCTTCTAGTAAATAAAAGAAAATCATAAAATGAACTTAAGCCAAAATAAAAAGCAAAAATTTTATTGAAATTTTTAATACAAAATATGTCTGAAACTGTCAAAACTATTTGATTCTTATATCCTTTACATAGTGATAAGGGTATTTATCGGTTTGTCATTTTGTTTGTAATTTCTGCAGTATTCACTTTAGACCCCATAAAGTATATAAATTCTGGATCCTTATAGATAGGGAAGCCGATTTAGCGATGTCCGTCTGTCCGTCTGTTGAAGCCAAGTTTCCGGGCTCAAATAAAGTTGCACAGAAAAGGTTTTGATATCAAACAATAAAAAATATCCCTGAGACATTTGATGTTTAAAATCACCCGGCTTCTAGCTGCTGCCGATTTTTCTTGTCTCAAGACGCCGCCGTTAAAATCTTCGGCGCAGACATTTGGTTGGGCACCGGGACCGAAAATCAACCCTTTTTTCCTGACATAAATAGTATCATTACAATTTCCCGCAGAGCTTAAATTGTTTCTTGAACAATATATTTTGTTTAAGCCCCTATATTAATAAAAGTTTCTTAATTATAAATTTTATTTAAATTAAACAGCAGCATAATTAGGAGCACAAAAACGCGGCAAAAAGGTAGCAACTTTAAACAATAAATAAAGTAAATAACACTTTAAAATAGTTGGCTTATTTACTTTAATAATAAAATATTTAAATTTAAGGAGGGCGATAATCGCTTAATTTCATCAGCTGGATTCAATGTATTCATTCATTGCTATCGTATACCATTCCTTTATTTTTAACTCTTTATTGCTTTTCGATATTCATGTTTGTTTTTTTGTTTTATTTTGCCTTTTTTAAGTACATATGTTTGTTTTAAGTTTATTAGTTGTGCAAATATTTCAAAGTTTAATATCTTTGAGTGCTGTTTTATGGATTGCAAGAGTTAAACTTAAATAGCCATAAAATTATGATGATCTCTAGGGAATCCACATGGCTGATTAACAACAAACATTTTTAAGAGTCAAAAGAAACATTATTATTTAAAGTCTCTGCTTTTTTTATCACTTAAGTATTATTGCCAATTTTTTGGACTATTGGTAAGAGGAGGTTAGGTAAGATTAGGTAGCATAGGCAGCTGCGAAAATAGTGAAAGACGTGCAGCCCACTTAAGTCCGTTTCTTCGGTCTCTTTGTGATACTTGGGCAAGAGAAAAATAGGAAAAAATACATTAAATTAGATTAGATTAGCTTGAAGAAAAAAATTTAGATATAAATAGAGGACAAATATATATGGCTGGCAATAGTCGCCCTGTAGTGATCCCTGTTCTCGAACTAACCACCATCCCTGTTAAAGGATAATAGACTGGTTAGGCCAATGTTGGCATGGATACCAAAGGGACAGTAGCCGGTAATTGTGGTCATGGAGTCTCTTATTCTTCATGTATCCAGATCAAGAAGAGATTTGGAACATCTCGAATCTATCTTGGGCCAGATTATTTGAGCGGTTCCACATCTAGGCTTGTTGCACCATCTAGCCCCTGTAATTTTTCACAAATATTCCTCTACGTGGAGCTTACAGGAAGAAATGGGAAAGCCACAGAAGTAGTTGACGGTCCCATCATCCATTTTCGCGCCCTTCCTGGCAAGTGTATCGGCAACACCGTTGCCCGCTTATCCACGCCAGTGTGAAGTTAAAATGCATCGCCATTAAGATCAAGTTGTAATGAAGAGTATACATTAGTAATGGAGCTGTCGGTAAAGATTACGATATTTGGTAAAGATTATGATATTCCTTCCAAATATCTTGTAGTACCGTAGCCAGTTAGCCACTTTTGGTAAGAGTATCAGTTGCTATACAGGTTTCAGTTAGACATGAGTGCGAATTTTAATGAGCAACATGTCTATAAGATTTCTGGTCGATTTTTCGCGAACGTGTCAGAAGGGACATTAGCTTTTACAAAATAAAGTGAAGAGGGGGTGCGATGATAGTGCGCTTAATACAAACTAAGTTTTCCTATAAATAAATAAACGAAAGAGTTAATGAAAAACATTTAATTTCAAAAATATTTATTTATGTACATACATATGTATGTAGTATTTGTAAAAAACATATTATAATTGAAAAATGCCTCAAAAATAGTTTTAATTTGAAAATTGCTATGAGTAAAGAACATTTTCTTTTTTATTTGATTTTTTTTATCAAAATCTTCAGATTTCGTTTAGACACGTCGGATACGAATTTCGCACGATATGTGTTACAGAATTCATGTCAACCACTTCATATGCTTTGCGGTCAGAGACCTAATACTGGGTGGCCCAGAAAGACCGAAGTGGTGTGAATTCCTTATAACTTTTTTATTATAATTTTTTTCTTCTTTTCTTTTCAGTATTTTGTAAAGAAGACTTGGATAATTTATAATGGAGCAATACACAATTGAACAACGTGCCCAAATTGTTGAAATTTACTTTTCAAATCAACGGTCCATTGTGTTGACTCAGCGTGCATACCGTCGTCAATTTAATGTGCGGGTTGCACCCTCTCAGTCAACAATAAACCGTCTGGTTGCAAATTTTCGAGAACAAGGAGCAGTAAGGAACCTTCCTGGTCCCGGCAGACACCGAACTGTCCACACGGCTGACAATATTCAAGTGGTACAGGAGAGTATTCGGGAGGATCCAGAAACATCAACCAGGAGACGTTCGTCACAACTGGGCCTCTCAAGAACTTCGCTGCAGCGAATTTTGCACACCATAGGATTGTTTCCATACAAAATTCAACTTGTTCAAGAATTGAAACCAACAGATTACCAGCAACGACTTGACTATGCAATTTATTTCCAGCAAAAAGCACAAGAGAATCCAAATTTTATTCATAACTTAATAATGAGTGACGAAGCCCATTTTCAATTAAATGGGTTCGTTAACAAGCAAAACTGTAGGATATGGGCTACGGAAAACCCGAGAGTACTTCATCAACGACAATTGCACCCAGTTAAGTGTACCGTTTGGTGCGGTGTTTCTTCAGAAAGGATCATTGGCCCATATTTTTTTGAAAATGAACAAGGTGTCGCCATTTCCGTCAATGGTAATCGATATCGGGCCATGTTGCAAAATTTTGTAAGGCCAGCCGTGGAAAACCATCCGCAAATATGGTTCCAACAGGATGGAGCCACAGCGCACACTGCGAGGGCCACAATGACTCTTTTACGCGACATCTTTGGTGAAAGAATAATTTCTCGTAACAGCAATTTTAATTGGCTTCCGCGTTCCCCGGATTTAACCGCTCCAGACTGTTTTCTTTGGGGCTATTTAAAAGGAAAAGTTTATGTTAATAAGCCTAGGAGTATTGAGGAGTTAAAAACCAATATTCGAGAAGAAATTAACAACATACCACCGGAAGTTTTGCGAAAGGTCATGGAAAATGTGTTGGAAAGAGCACATTTGTGCGAAGCAGAATATGGCCACCACTTGCGGGATATCATTTTTAATAACTAATCCAAAAATATTCCCCATAAATTTAATGTATTTAAAAAAAAAAAATTAAAAAAATATCTCTTAAATAAAAAGTTATAAGCAATTCACACCACTTCGGTCTTTCTGGGCCACCCTGTAGAATTCGTTGAGAATTTTCCCAATTTAGAATATGTTTCTGTGAGATATCGTACAGATGTCGGCCAATTTTGTAGGCTGGGAACAAACATGCCAACATACATAAGTGTATATGTGCGTTAAGAAAAAACCATTTTGAGTTTCATATCATACAAGTAAGGGTCACGACATTTCCTAAACCTAAACCTATTTCCTGCCAAAATTTATTCGCTTTTAAGGGATTTATATATAATTTATTGTATACTTTTCAGTATCTCAGTTTGTCAACTAAACACTTTTGAATTACAATTATTTTACAACTACTTATGACAAACTTTTTGTTGCCCAATTTTAATTATGATAGTCAAATTTGTTTGTTTATTAAACGTTTGTCATTCGGTTAACTTTGGAATCGTTATAATTAATAAATAATATAAAACTTATCTAATAAGTGTGTGTTGAAAATTTAATATGCCTTTATGTGTAAAACTTTAACGACAAACTTGCTTTTATAAACATGTTTGTTTTTTAATACATTTTTTACCCTGCAGGCCTGTACTCTATTTATAATACAAAAAGAAAATTATCACATAACATGGCATCACATTACTTTACCATAACATGAACAAGATATTTTATAAAATCTGCTCTTTGTTTTGCATTTGTTAAAAGACTGATTTTTTTCCTTAGTCATTTTATGATATGTGATATGATATGCGATTATTTACTCGTTTTATGGTTAAGCTTGTAATATACATATATATCATTGGCCAACAGGCTACATGTATTGCAAATTAATTTAACATGAAAATAAAATATTTTAACTTAGAAAACTACCGGGTATAATAAGAAAACAACTTTAATATCCCTAAACTAATTATAATATATCCACACACACACATATTAACATACATAATAACTGATGATATTTTATGACAGTTGTCAGCACAATTAACTCTGCTGTATCTTAGGAAATGTATGAAAGCATGTACATACGTTAATCTAAAATACATGAATTTTTAATGTTTGTATGTATAAGTAGAACAATGTATTAAACCCTTAAATAAATTTTGTAAATTCCATTACATTCTTCTTAAATTTTTTAAGCTGAAGTGACATATTTTTCTACTGAAACAAATTTTATATGACTTCAGCCTAATGCCCGTTGAGTTTGTTTATGTTTTTTTTTCTGATTTTCTTCAAAAATTTGCTTTAAAATATATAAAGAAAGCTTGCTTGGTGGTTTGGGGTAAAAGTAAATATTGTGCTTTAGTCGTTCAGGCTTATCGTCAATGTTTTGTCACAAAATCAAAAATGAATGCAAAAAGAAACGTCAGTGGTAGATAAAACCAAAGTTTTAAGAAATGAAGCTTTTATTATACAACGATTTTAAAATTAATTTGTAAATGAAAAGCCTACAAGATTACAAATTTCAATTATTAAACCCTGCAAGAAATAGATAAAGGGGGTAACATAGTTCTTGAATAAATAAAGTATATAATTATTATTTAAATAAAATCAAATAGCTGAAATCACATCTATGTATACATTCATACATCTATTAGTAAATTACGACTAACCGACTGAATTATCATCAAACAGCCCAAACACGTAAATCTACAGACTTGGAGGTACCTTTCTAGATATATAGATTTACAAAGATTGGATTTCGGAAAATTCGAATCCTAAGAGTGTAAGAAAAATTCGGTAAGTTGCGATTTACAAAATTATACACTTTAGAAGCAAAATTTAAAAAATATTGTACTCTACTCAAAACATAAATGAACCCAAGTCTGAAACGATTTCTATAAAATTTTGAACCCTTAAGGTGGTTTTATACGGGATGTATTTTGCATATGATTTGTCAAATTTTTTACTGCAAAATTGATACATGGCGTGTGAACGCGTCAAAAAATTTCAAATGAAAAAGTCAGAGGACAACATTTCCAATTAGAGGGCACTCTATTTTCATCTAAAAAAGCATCTGGCATCAGCAGTTTTTAGAAAAACAACAATGAAAAGTCAGTTGTTTATTTTAGTTTTGAGCTTATGTCAGACGTAATTGCATATGAACAATGGAAAGCAAAAATAATAAGCCACCTGTAAAATGCAATCAATTGAAAAGTCATATGTAATCTATATACATTCCATGCAAAACAAACTTTAAGAACGAAAAGAAGAGGAAAACTTGTAACTTGGTACTTTTCAGGTTTATTTTGCAACCTTCAAACCAATAGAACATAATTAAAATTGCGTTCGACTGGTTTCGAAAATATGTAAATAATTCTTTTGTACCTTTTTATCATTTTAACCTTAAAGGGTGAAAAAGTAAAAATTATACTTTGGTACATTTAAGTTAAATTTTATAAAAAAAGAACGATAAATAAAAATTAAAATTGCGTTCAGCTGGTTTTAAGGAAATATGAACCCAATTAATGTCTAAGCCTGTAATATGCAGGCAAAATGTACTTTTTTTTAAGTAATTGGCAGTTGGTAGTTTTACTTCAAATCATATGGAAAAACACTTAATGCTGGAGTTCTATTCCATCATTCCATATATTCTATTTTGTATCTGCATTCAGTAGCATGATTTTACGTTAATGCCGGAGCTCTGTTTCATTAACTTTCCAAAAAGTAAACTGCATTAACTGCACAAAAGTGCATTTTTAGAAATTTCATTTTTAGAGGAGAACATTTAAGTGTGGAAAGCAATCTTGAAATTGTTTGACAACTTCTGAGAAATTTGTGTGCAATCAGTTACACAAAGGCCAACTAAAAGTGTTAAAAATGTATTTCATCTTTAGCATACAATTCAGGTGTTAAGATATTGATATCCGAACTATTTTCGGGTGTGACCAGTAGTTTCATGTCTTACGAAATATAGTACACACTGGAAAGAAATAAACCCAATTTAGACTTTAGCAGCCACTTTTTAGACAATGGACCAGATTTCTTGTTTGAGACTCCAACGTTTAGGAAGAAATCACTTTTTATTTAAAAAACGTCCCACTTCACCTGTACAAAAAGTTTCCGTGTTTGTAAAGTAAATTACCAAATTTCAAAGATTTCCGTTTAAGGCAACTAAAGGAATACTTTAAACTACGCCCTTAATGAGGCTAAATTCAAATTGTATCTTTTATATTCCTTTTGATATTGCCATAGTAGCCTTATCCGCTAGCAGATCGATAGAAAACACGTGGCTTTTGTTCTCCAAAAACTTTAGTTGTTAGAATCACAGTTATTAAGTCGCAACATTATATTAATCTTCCAATCCGAAGTGCTGTCACAACTTAACTTTACGTTTTGGAGAAAATTCTAGTTTTCACAATTGAAATTTTTTTTCGTTTAAAATAAATTTTTTACAAGACTTTCATCATAATTTCAATTAATTAAAAGACGTGTAAAGTTTAACAGTAAATAAATTTATTTGCAGAGAATGTACATGTAGCGTTATTTAAAGAGTCATCAAATCTTAAAAGCATGTCTTTAAGTATTTAAGTGTGTGTTTAAATATGTATAAAAGTGTGTGGGTTTTTAAAAAGTTATGTTCTAAAGTATAAATTTGTCCGTAATAATTTTTATTTGTAACATGTAACATGTTGTTGTTTCTGTTGTACTCATGTAAAACAACACAGATAACATCAAGTCAGAAGAAACATCAATCCTTTTTCATTGTGGTGCTCGTGATTTGAGAAAGGCAAAAGTAGGGGAAACAACAGTTCAACGTTAGACGTAAAAGCAAAGCAAGGACACAGTAACAATTTTTACAGATATACGAATAAAGTTTTTAACATGATGTTGAAGCTATACACTTTAAAACTGGTGGATACATTAACGTAAAAAAGTGTTTTGCACAAGTTGAAAAAAATGAGAACGTCACATTTTTTAAACCAGCTGTAATAATTAAGATGTTTAAAAATTTAACTGATTGTATTTAGAACCTCTGCGCCTTTTGCAAATCAATACATTTCAATATCGATGTTTCTAAGAACGATGTAGCTTCCCTAATTGACATAGCAGGTGTGCTTATAGACTTTACTTAGCAAATTTGTTATCAAACATAGTTAAGGCTTAATAAGTTTGAAAATTTCCTTGGTCTTATCCTTATCCGGGTCGTATCAAAGGATTTTTCACATAAAGCAACTGTTTCATTGTTTCACAGTACCCTGTGGGCATTTATTGTCTCCCCTGCATATCGGCCTTTGCCACAGCAGAAGGCTTTGGATTTCTCAGGTCATATGTCTTCAGTGTTTAAGTTATGCTCGCCAGATTTATTTTCCATTTATTTTTTTAACTCCGTAATATCCAGGCATCAATATTATGCGTACTTGGACGATTTCCCAGTAATCATTAATCATCTTATAGTTATTGCCACATTGCTGTAGATTTGTTACCCCCTCAGATATTACTGCCCTTACTGACGTTTGACTATCTGTACAAATAAAAAGCTCAATTAAGTATCAATAGTGCGACTAATTAATTATGTAGAAAATGTCCTCGCATTTATTTGCTGTTTCTTTTTAATCTTTTTGCGCAAAAAACCTACAACTGCTTCAAATAATTACGCAAAAATGGACATGATATGGAATTAAATTTAAGGCAACGCTTTAAAAAAGATTTAAGAGATTTGTTAACAGATTTGTTAAATTCAGCATAAAATTTTGATGAGAACTTGGCCATATTGCTGCAAACAGTAACTGTAAAGCATCACATACTTATGCGTAAATGTGTGTGGCTCCTTATAAGTGTGCAATACATTGATGTACAGGATTTGCTTGCAGGATGACAACGGTGTGTAAATATGTGTTAAATATAAGCTCCAACAGTAAATGAACAACAGTTTGTGCTTAAATTTCTAGCAACAACAACTTTGAAAAGCCCTTCTATACAGATCATCTAATGAATTTTACATACAAAAGATTTTTTATTAAAATATTTTTTAAAGAGGGTTTCTTTATTAAAGTACAAAAGACAATTTTTTTTGACTTTGGTAAAAATAAAATATTTATACACATAAAAGTAATGGATGGATGTCATAATTAAGTATGTGATATATATATTATAAAAATTAAGTGTAAGTTTGTTTGTTTGTTTGTTTGGAAACATAAATACTCCTGGGTAAAAAGCCTGGGTTGTGCGATAGGCCATAGTTTTTTTAGAAAAAGAGGTGGTGCCACGCCCACAACACTTTATATCTATCTAAACAACTCCAAAAAAATAAATTCTTAATATTAGTACTTCTACCGCACCCATTTTTTTTTTTGACTTTATCAGCATAAATAAGGCCTCTGCCAAAAAATTTTTAAGTCAACAAATTATGCGGTCCAACGCCCTCACTGATCTTTTTTTAAAACTTTGTTTTCATATTATCGGCTTCTAGAGGCAAGATTTTGTAGACAAAAAAGTGGTCGATTTCAGCCCACAAAAATTAATCTCCTATTACTGACCCTGCATTCATTTTTTTGAACTTTGTGCGCATTTACATATCATCTTACGTTGAAATTCCCAGGGTTACAAAGAAGGCGGTGCCACGCCCAACAAAATTCAAATCTTAATATAGGGACTTTTGCTGCACAGATTTTCCATAAAACTGTGCGGATATCCTATACAAGGCTTTCAAACGAAAATTTTTATGGCAAATAGTGGGCAGTGCCACGCCAACAAAAACTAAATATTTTATGCTGATCGTTCTACTCTAGATACTTTTTAATACTTTGATCTCATATATAAGGTCTACAACATCAAAATTTGGAAAGCAATATAGTAGGCGGGGAAACGCTCACAAAAAACTAAAATCTTAATAAAGTACTTTTTCCTACAAAGAAATTTGCGGTTTTTGCTGATCGGCCTACTGTTCAAACTATTTTATACTTTGATCTCATATACATATAACGTCTACGGCGTCGAAATTCGAAAGAAAATATAGTAGGCGGGGAAACGACTACAAAAAATTTACTAATAATTAACTAATTAATAAAGGTACTTCTGCCTGACCGGTTAATATAACCCCCTTGCAGAGTAAAAGTTTTTAAGGCAAAAAATGGGAGATGTCACGCTCTTAAAAATTTAAATTTAGAAGTGGTTCTTTTACTGCACCGAATTTTTTGAAAATTTGTACGCATGCATAGGAAGTCTAACATCAAAATTTGCAAGAAAACAAAGTAGGCGGTACCACTCTCACAATAAAAAAAAAAACAAAACAAAAAAAGGAAAAGGTTTTAAGCAAGGGCTATACCACCCACATCCAATCGAAAAAACTTAAAACATCGCAGCGACTGTGATTGTCAAATTTCGCAGGAGCCAGTTTGATTCAAAATAATTTGAGCAAAAAGCCAACAAGTTGGAGCCAAGGGAATACGATAATTTCTATGATATTAAAACAATTTCTATGTCATATATTTCCAACAGTTATAGGTTTAAGATTTACTTCTTTTTAAGTGGGACATCTTGGCCTTTACTTAAGCAGCAACTCTAAGCAATCAAAAATTTTTAAATACAATTATGATATCTATCTTGCCAAAAGTTATTTTTATGTAAATTTAATTTGTTTAAAATGTTAAAAGGTTTAATATATTAATTAAATTTCATAAGCAGTATGGTTAGCACCAGCAAAGCAGGCCGGGTAAAGCTAGAAATTTAATATTAATGAAAGTAATTAAAACCATCTAGGTTGATTGCATAGTTTACAGATTTTAGGAGAAGCGATGCGTTGTTGTAAAAACTTCATTTGTTTTTGAGTGGTTAAAAAAGTTGTTAACGAAAGTCAACAGGAAAAGTTTTTCTTAAGAAAAAAGTTTTTAAGCAAGAAGCAACAATAATTTTTAAAATTTTTTAAACCTTAAGATGACGTTAGTTTAATTGAGAGCTCATCTATTCCTGCTATAACTGAAGAGCAAAAGCTAACATTTTTAGTACTTTTAAGACAAAAGTCGCGAACCTTAATGGCCTATCGAGAGTAGGATAATATGTTCTTGTTTAGGGTATTAAGTGTTTAGGGCAGCAAATGACTTGCCAGCGAAGTCAAAAGCGTGGGACGACTCCAATTTTAAAATAAAAAACGAGTTGATAGTTTTGTTTATGTCAGTTAAAAACGGTTAGAGATCCCAAGAACGTGTACTCGGTGGTGACGTTGGGATACCTATCCGCATCGATTCACTTGAGTACCGTCGTAATGTGGAATGCGTTAAATCCCTCTATTGATTCTATAATGGAATGTGCTCTAAATAAACTAAAGAACTTGTTGCCGAAAACTGGAGTTTTGTGTGTGACACGCGTTTTTCAAAAAGAGCACACCATTGAATTGCACCACGCATTATACGGGCGATGAGTTCTACTCGGCAAGTATCGGTAAAAACTTTACTTTTTTTAATAGAAAATCTTTTTTTTTAACTAAAGCTGATGAGGTGAAAAAAAATTTAATTTCTTCATTTGCAAAAATTAAGAAATTATTAGGGATCGAACTTGAACCTAAAGTAATAATAACAAAACCCTTAAGTTAAACATCATTTAATGAGCACAGTCGTTTATGTGTAGGAATAGGTAATTTTATGATTGTAGATTATGGGGTAATTGTCCTACTATGCTCTAGCATTATTATAAAATGTCAAAAAAAGTAAGGCTTGGGGGAAAAATAGTTTGTGTTAATTTTTGAAATAAAATAATAACATGACCACATAAAGTTTACATAAATATTTAAGTGTGTCAAACATAATGTACTAAAGATGGGCTCCTGATGATGCTTACGTTGATGGTCTTGATTTATTGCTAAAAAAACGATGATGTTGCATAACACGTTATTTTAAAACTTTAAGGCTCTTTAACCTTCGTTTTTAAGATTTTTGTTTGTTTGTTTAGCCCCAAAAAATGCTTAATGCCAGTTTTATGAGTAACCTTGCTCAAAAGGGTCGGTTGCTTTTTCTCTGGCAGTGTCCTTTTAAGTTAAATATTTACATTTATTTATAATTATTACTCAAAATGATTCTCTATATCATGAGAATAAGGCGTAAATGTAAACAAGTGAATTATAACAATAACAAAGTTAAGAATAGAAAAATATGACTTTTCAATTAAAGACCTTTTAGTTTCATATACAACAACAACTTTTGTAAATAGAAAAGGCAAGAAATATGCAAAATATAAATTCTTGTATAAATAAGAAAAAAAATTATGTTACTGACTGACTAACTGACTGACTGATACATCATAATTCAGCCCAAACACTTAAGGCTAGATACATAAGATTTGGACTGCGGGTAGCTTTTCCATTGTTTAGATCTACTAGGGCGAGATTTAGAAAAACTAAGACCCTAAGAGGGTAAAATGGTCCAAAGTGATTTGCTAAACTGTTCATAAAATAAACAAATTTTAAAAGTATCGATTTCAAAAAAAAAAAGGGACACTAGTCTGCTATTTTTTTAAACTTGTACCCTAAAAGATAAAGAATAAAATAAAAGTTTGGTACTTTGTAGGTACTTTTTTGCAACTTTTAAATCAATGAAGATATAAACATTATATAAATTAAGTTATGTAGCTACAAAAACAAATTAAGGAGTAAACAGTATAATAAGTCAAAATCTGTTTCCTTAAATTTTGGTATACCTTTTGGACAAAAGTAATTTTTTCTCATGTTTGGTACTTTTTTGCATTCTCTGAGACAATAAGTCTACAAATGTGAAATTAAGGTCAATTAACCCAAATAAAAGTTAAAAGTGGAAAAAAGGACTTTTTCGCATTTGTGGCACTCCTCCATTTTTTGAGGTAATGATTCCCGAAATGTTAAAGTCAACTAAATGAAGGATAGTTAACCTAGACAAAAAGTAATTATTTTTGCAATTTTGGAACCGTTTAAAATTTTTTTGGGATTCTGCATCTAGTAATATAAAATGAAGGATTAGTGACCAAGATTAAATTCGAAAGTTGTACAAATGAACAAAAATGGATTTTTACCTTTTTTAAAACCTAAAGTTAAAAACTTTTAACCTATAGAGGGGCTAGAAGTCAACTGACTAGGTATTGGTTTTCACATTGTTGGTACATTTTTTCATTTTTACGTTATGAGTATATGGACATGTGTCCAAAATTAAATTCGAAGGTTAACTAAGTGGACTTTTTCGAAATTTTTAGTACTTTTTTGGGTTTCTTGAGAATATGAGCCCAGAAATTTAAATTAAAAAATTTTCGACTAACATAGAGGTCAGAAGTCAACCGAGTCTGCCAAAAGACCATTTTCAATTTAAGGATACTTTTTTTTCATTTAGTGATATTATGACTTTGAAAATACTAAATTAAGATCTGTTGATGCCGATCCAGGTCAAAAGCCAACTAAGTGGAAAAAAAAACCTTTTCAAACTTTATGTACTTTTTTGTGTTGTTAAGACTTTGATTCTAGAAGTAGAAAAAAAACGTTAAATAAAAACTACTTTTTTCATATTTTGGGTACATTTTTGCTTATTTCAAAATTACAAGTCTAGATATATAGTTTAAGGAATTATAGAGACAAGTCAGGGTCGGACAACCATATGTTTATTAATATTATATTTTTATATACTTTCATTAAGATTCTAGATTAAAATTAAATAGAAAGTTACAAAATTCTGACTTTTTAGTGCTCATTGCACCCATTCGTATCAAGTCCTTTTCTCAACAAGTATTTGAAACGCGAAAAATAATACAGATATTAATTCTTAAATAAAAAAATTCCATACATTGGCAATCCTAAAATTTTCCTTACAATCAGACAGCTTTTGTGAAATGTCGGATTTTTTGGACAAATTTATTTATTGGTTTTTTGAAAACATTTTTAGGGCCTCTTAAAAAATTTTAGGTAAGTTTAGGTCGGATAGAACAGGCACGGGGTACACTAAACCAGGTAATATCAAAGCGAATTGAAAAATGCACCCTCTGCATTCTCTTTTTGTTTCGAATCGTAGAAATGTAAAAAAATTGATAATTTCATACAAAATTAATTATTTGTAAAAGTGAATGTCAAAATTATTATAGTCAGCTAAGCTCTTGATATTACCTGTATGAGTGTACCCTGAACAGGCAGCTGCTTACAAAAGGATATAGCTCACTTGCGTCTGCTCATTCTGTCACGTTGTGTTAATTGCAAATAAAAAATAAAAATAGTAAAACAAATTGTGAATTTTTTCAGCTGAATCAAACGCTAACCAAAACTTTGGTGAAATTTCAATCAAATTTTAGGAAAAATATGCCTGAAAATATTATTAAAATTAAAAAAAAACATTTTTTTTTGCATTAACATTGCATTAAATACCTGTAAATTTGAATATTTTAAATCTTTTAGGAAACTTCTATTCAAATCAATTTTCGGGAATCGTTTATGGTCAGCGTTTAAAAAGTCCAGTGAAAATTTCGAGCCCCTTTATTACCAAACTTCAAACCCTAAAGATTGCTCGGGCTCTAATAATTTGTTGTAGTTGTAATTTGTGCTGAACGGATAGATTTTAAGACATTTTCGACAATATCGATATTCCAAATTTTAATACAAAATGTTATTGAATTAAAAAACAGTAACAATGTAATAAACTTTAAATTCACAAAAACCTAGCATTAACTTTTATTTATTGAAATGTTTTACAAAAATTACAAAATAAAAAAGAAATCAGGAAAAATGTTTATTAAAACGAACATAGTTTTGTTAACTTTTTTTATGCAAGTAGGTATTTGGTCTGTTTAGTTTTGTAAACTTTTCATTTTTAGAGGGTACAACAACAACTATATACCGTACAGGAAGAAGAAGATGGAATGGATGGTCCATGTACATGTATTTATATTAGTGGTGGCGAAAACCCTCTTTAATTGTAAGGATAAAGTTGTGTATGCATGTGTATGTGTGTTAGTATGTAGCAAGTTTCATTTTAATGATCTTCGTAGTGTGGCGCTATCATGTCACGGCACAATGCCGCAATTAAATGTAGATTTTTTTTATGCTTCTGTTAACATTTCATTTTTTTATTGGATGTGAAAAAATAAGTTAAAAAAAACCAACAACACAAAATCACAATCTCTTTTTAGCGAATAAAAACTGCTTTTAATATTGTATAGCCGACAGTATGAAGTGGCAGTTGGGTAAATGATACTATCGCCCAAGCTGCATCATCACCACATCAGCATGTTGTATTTGTAGTTGATGTACATAAATACTTACACACAACCATAACAGCCCACACTCAACAACATCCTTATCATCGTAGTATTTGCACAGTTCTTGTGCCTTTATTTTCTATATTATTTCCAACGTACATTCCTATAGACTTTTAAGCTTTTTGAGTTATAAAATGAATTTTTTTTTGTTACCAATTTTAGTTGTATTTTTTCTACAACCTTACTTCAATATTTTCATTTTCATTATTTTTCATCTCAGCTTCTTCTTCATTTCATAATGATACATTTGTAGACTATGGAAGAGGGGGATGAAAATAACGTTAATGTTGCAAAATTAACGGTTACTAAAAAGCGATGCCAGCCAGCTATTATCTAAGTAAATGAGATTTTGTTTAGAAAACAGTTATTGTTATTCCGACAAATGTTCGATGCTATATAGTTTAAATATATTACGAAAACACTAGTCAGCATATTCAAATTGTTATACAAAAGCTGAAATTTATTTAGTCTTTGTGCAGGGGATAGTATATTAAAATCTGGGACCTCTTTTCAGTTCTACCGATCAACTCAAAATTACCTCCTTAGTCGATTTATGTATTTATTTACCTATTTCACTATTGTATACGCCCATTTATGCTCGTTATTTTTTAATGACTTTATTGCCATATACTTTCTAAAAAAGTTTTATCGACTTTACCCCAGCAAAACCTTTGCCTACCTGGTAAGTAAGCAAGTAATGTTGGAGATGAAGAAACGCTTGTTATTTTTTGAGCGAATATATAGTTTTTGTTTGAGTTGTCACGAAATTCACGACCCTGCCTTTAGTGGGGTATTTGACTTTCCTCTTTTTTTCAATAGCCCTGTGTCCCCAAGCCCAATAAGTGCGCTCTGTGCAAGCAGTAAAAGGCTAGGAAAAACTTGGGGTCTTACATAAAGCCTTAGGCATTAGATTTAAACAGCAGCGGATAGGCAAGTTAACTACAGATATTTGCAGGACTGTGTATTACTGGCGCTCAACGTTGCTCTTCTACAGCGTCGCAAATTTTTGATTTGATATAAATAAATTCGATAAGGAGGCAACGAGGAACTTCATGCAGGTGGCATAATGCCCTGGCAGTATTGTTGGAACTGCAAAATAGCAGTACATTATGGCTCTAAAACTGAGCTCCATAGGAAAGCGAAGTGGAGAAATAGGTCTGGCAAGTGGACTTTGATTAAGATGGCCGCTTTAACCCTCAGGCGATTATCAAGGCTTCACATGCTTTCAGTAAACTATGTGTCGTGAAAGAAGAGCTCATTTGCTGGGCTCGGCGAGATAGGAGCATTGAGACGGCTGATAAACTGGCATACAAAGGTGTTAATATTCCTATAAAAGGAAAATTGATGCCCGTGCTGAACTTAAGTAGCAATAAGAATTTAGACTCTTCTGTAAGTAAATGTCACAAAGTTTTGGATGTATACAACTTTGCCTATAGAGAGAGAGATCAAAGGACTTTCGTGTTCTACTCCATTGTAGAGGTCAGCACCATTAAAGCCTGAAAAATTCCACTTTTTGTAGAGCAAATAGAATTATATTCATATCTAAGCATTAACTGTTTGCCCCAGGGCAAAATATTTTGGGTTTACCTTTTTTAAAACCTGAAAAAATTATATGGGGTTGAAAAAACAGGGCTTAGTGTATACTCCACACACTTAGCCTTGCTTCTATTGAGCTTATTACATCGAATATTTTAGATTGTAATCACCGGATAATGATGTCTTGTCGAGGGATCTGTTCATGTTAAGTCTTCATATATGTAGCTCAAATGTTAAAAACATTATGAAGAGAATTTAAAAAAAATCAGAAACTTGATAAATTTTTCGTGAGGCAACTTAAAGTCTATGCAAACAAGCCCACAACCATCCATTTATCAAAGGAAGGAATTTATCACTAGGTTAGTAAAATTAATATTGATCAAAAAATTCAAACATATTGCTTAATGCTAAAACATCGTCATAAATCAAATTTTCCAAATTAGGAACTAAATGTTGCGTTTTTTATAAAACATTTTTACACGAATTTGTCTGCTGTTGAAAACTGTGCTACTTTGATAGTGGGAAATCTTGTTTATGACTTTTAATTACCAATGTAAAGTCTTTAAGGCCAAACAGGTTATCAATTACCAAAATTCAAATTAATTTTTGGTGTTTCCTGGCAATTGCCAGTCAATAGAAAATTTTTGTTATTATAAGGGATTTGTAATAACGTACATACTTGGTAGCACTGGCATCAAATATCATTGCTAGCATATTGCATACTTTTGGGCTTTTACAAAAAAGTGTATATTACTCTGGCTTTAAGCACTCATTTACTTTTATGCCGGAATGCAACTAAGTTTTTATGAAACTTTTAACAAACCAAACGAACAATATGTTATATGTATGTGAACATGTTTATATGTAATTGTAGTCAACATTTGCAGTACATATTCCGTATTTTGTATGTACGATTGTGGACAATTTTAAATTGCATTTTCCCTAGTCTGTTTCAACACCATTACCAATTTGAGTTGTGTTTTTTTGTGCTTTATAAAAAAAAAAACAACGCAAAATCATATTTACAAAAATTAAACATTTCGTTCATAAGTACATGTATGTTTGCATATGTGTTTGTGTGTGTTTTTCTTTTTCGCTCCCCATAGTTTTAAAAATCATCATTATCATCATTATTTGCATTTTGGGTCCAATTTTAACAACCAACGCATACTAATTTTTATATTTTCTTATTATTGTTGTTATAATATTTGGTACCATTTACAAACATCATGGCATTTCTAATTTTAATAACATATTTGTTTTTTTCTTTAGTTTAGTTCTTGGTTGGAAGCGTTTTTTTCTATTCAAAATGTTTGCTAAATTAAATCAGCAATTTCGTTTTTAAATGACTTTACTAAAACGCTGATAAAAACTTAAATTAAATTTACATTTCAGGGGACCACATAAAGTAAAATGAAATAAAAAAATTGTTTAAAAAAATGTTTAAAACGTTTAACGAAAATATGCAGCTGGGTAATTTGCTTGACGCGACGATTATGAAATTATTATTGAAAGCCCATTTCCCTATTCTAACAGTAACTTAAGAAAGAAAGTTATCGGATAGATAAACAGTTTTTTGGTTATCATAAGTATTCTTTATCCTAAAAGTGGCCTTAAGGCAAAAGTTAGGATTATCGGACCTTTATACCTTTATATTAACCTTAAGGGGTTTGAGCCTTTAATAAATATGGATTAAGATTAATGATAAAATATTATTTAATTCCTTCTGTTTTGTATATCTGTGACAGTAAATCATAGTTGCTTAAGTAGACACTCCTTGCTTTGAGATATTAAGGGTTTTGTCTCAAATAAATTGGGTTTAATCCACATAAATATATGTTCGTTAATTAAAAGAAAATTCTTCAGTAGGAGGTTTAGTCCACATGGGTTCGTATCTAAGGTTATTTTATGGTACCTTGGGGCAGGCGCGGGTGAAAATTCCCTCTTCTCTAACCGTTTATAACTTCATATTTGATTTAATAAATAAAAATTTTAGTAGCCATGAAACAAACGTTTCATTTATTTTATTAAACAAATGTATTGCATATTCAAATATGCTGTGGCTTTTGGAAAAATGTTTTTGAAGAAACGAGAAAATTTTCGTCTTGAGGTGTCAAATCAAATACAAATATCTGCACTTCAACAAGAAATTAAAAGTTGAGAACGTTGGTTGTCTATTGTAAAAACTTTAATTTTCCTCGGAAGGCTTAATATACCTCTCCGTGGACATCAAGATGATGGCCCTTAAAAATCTTCTTAAAATAAAAGCTCGGCAGGTATTTTTCGTTTACTTTTGCGATTTCATATAGATGCTGGTGATAAAATTTTAGGCAACCAATTCCAAGTTTGCCCTTTAAATGCTTTATAAATGTACATCTGTTGAAAACATTTAAAAATAAAAGAAACAAATAAAAGTTCTTATATTCTTATTTGAGAAATTTTGCTTAAAATTATTTATGACGCTAAATACTTTCCGATTATTTTTGTAAAAGAAACCAGCTAATTTTCTATATAACATCATCCTAAGCGTAATGCAGTTTTTTTTAAAATATCTCTTTACAAAGTTGTTTCCATTATGCGAAAGACGATTGTTGGATGGTCATTATTCAATTTTACAATTTTCAGTAAAAAGAAAGCACATAATAGAGGCATTGGAAAAATATATCCGAATGGAAAGATAGGGGTACGTTTCAAAAGACATATTATTAAGAACTTTTCTCAGCCCTTTCGAAATTATTTGCGGGTTACATATTCTAAATGATATACTTACTGTCACAAAGCCGCTTAGTGTAATGTCATAAAAGCAGGATTTACAAAAAGATCACCCCTTATAAAAACCCTAATAATGTGTTTTGAGGCTAAAAGGAATAAAGCCCAAACACAATTTAAAACTATTTAAAAAGAGACAAAAAATGTATACGTTCGCATGGGAATTATAGTTGAAAAGCTAAAATTTAAAAGAAAAAAATCATTTTGAGGGCTAAATACACTTATATAAATCAGTTTTACAAGACTTAAAAACACTTTTCTCAAAGGACGTCCCTTATTTGTTTAACATCCCTCAACTTCTGCCTTAGAATATTACTAAATTTACTGATTAAAAATTTTTAGTTCCACAGCTTGCAAATTAAATAAAAATTTGAAAATTTTTTATAAAAACTGCTTTAACAAAAATAAAGACTGATATATTGCATTGAAAATAAAAATGGAAAATTTATAAAGACCATTTAGAAAACATACTAGATGTTTGAACAAGGTTAGACCCAGATCTTTGCCGGTCAGTAATGGTACGGCTGAAAAGTATTTTTCCACCCTTTGCCGTATTAAAACATGGCTGAGATCAACCGTAACAGAGTGCAAGCTTAATGGCACTGTTGCATAATAAAATTGAAATTGACGCAAATGTCGTGTTTAACAACAGGAAACCATAAATTATGAAAATAATACATCTGCTTTATATAATTATTTAATATTTTAAATGAATTGAACTTTTTTGTTGAGTTTTCGTTTTAATAAGCCGCTAAAAGCTGGTTTTTAAATTTTGCGCTTCATTTAAAATTTCCTCCCTCCGCGCCTGTACAATAACACTATAGTCCTTGAGAGTTCCAACATGAAGCTTATTAGAGTATATATATTTTTTATTTTGTATTTTAAGTTTTTTTAAGAAAAACATTCGCAATAAAAGTCCATAAATTTTGTAAAATAATGTACTTATTAGTATTTCAAGGGGCAATAGGCGGTTAGCGTGGTCAGAAAATGGAAATATATATTTTTAAAAATTTTCTTATGCCTAAACCTATATGTTCTTTAAAAAAAATTTATTCGATACCAGTGTGCAATGTATATATTTGTTTGTTGTTATTAGCAATTAACAATTACTGCTGCTTAATTATCGTATAAGAGTTTTAATTTAAAAATGTTTTCTGTATCATAATAATTATTAAAGGTTTATTGAGAGCCCATTTGCCTCTTATGTGCGTATATAATTTGCTTTATACATTCATACGTAATTTTAATTTATTATTAGTTTAATGAAAGGAAGGTATTTGTTTAAATATCTTAAATCAATCGAAAATTTTCTTGAAATTTAAAAAATATAATCCTAGAGAAAATCAACATAATCCCCTCCAGCTTAAGATATTTAAAAGTTGACTAACGCCAGACTTTGCTAGTAGATTCCGGATGCAGTATTTAGTTAAAAATTTAAATTAAAATTTGTTTATAAAATTCTTCCGCTTTATTTTAAGAAATACATACTATTTAAGAAAAAACTTTTCTTAAAGTTAAAACTTTTAATTTACGTTCTTATCATTTTTTTTTTGTTTATTCTAAACCTCATAAAATAATACTCATAAAGATTTTTGTTGTTTTTGTGCAACAAATAACCACAAAATCTACACAAGTTTGTGTTGTACTTACCAATACCATTGTATATTTTAGTGGGCAAAGTAAGAAAGTGTGAAAAAAATTAAACATATTAAGATGTAAACACACATACATCCATACATTCTTGTATAGTATATATATGATAAAACTACATCAAGGACAACAACAAAAAAACCTACAAACCATTAAGTTTTTATTCAAACAGTTTCATTGTTTTTGGGTGGTTGATTGTCGAAAAAAAAATTACAAGACATTAAACTTGTTAAAGTTTTTTAGGAGCGGGTTGGTTGCGAAAACCAAAAGATAAAGAGAAAGAGAGAATAAGTGTAGTTGTAAGATACGAGAAATGTAAATGGGTTTTCTTAATTTTGAGGCTTATTAATAATGCAACAACTTCAATTCAATGAACTTTTGACTTTTTGCTGACTTTGAATACGTGCTGTAGCATTACCTGATGAGCTTTACGACGAGTCACACATTCAAAAACACACATTTTAAGAGAAGGAGTGAATGAATGAAGTGTTTGGTAGTGGAATGAGTGTAGATATATACATCGACCTTAGCATTTCAAGGAACGGCCAACTGAATTCATTTTTTTATTTTTTAAATATAAAGTAAATTTAAATTGTGTCTTACGCTGTAAGTAAGTGATGAAGTTGATTTTTATTTTGTCTTGTGTAAATTCAGGCAACAATTTATTTTGCAAATTATACTATTTGCAATTTTTGATTTTGTTTTCTTCTTTCAAAAATATAATCTTGTTCGATTTATAAGCTGCCACGCCCATGGTTAGGGCTACCCAATATTTGTGTGGCCTGTGCATATATGCATATAACTAAATCCCACACAAAAATTCATTTTTACCCAGCCGCGAACTCATGAGCTCATTAGTTAGCTCGGAGGCTGTGGAGCTACTAATTTAAATACACATCTCGGGCTTTAGGTATGAAAAGGATGGTACCGTAACATATAGAAAGAAAGAAACCTTGTGTAACCTAGACACGAAGACAGGAAAGAAACTGGTGGCGAACAAGAAAGAGGTTCATAACTTCGCAGTCCTAAAACTGCCCGGCTCAGATGGGACTATGCCTGCAATGCTACATAACGTTATGATTTAATATTTTTTTGCTAGAAATTGCTTTAAGAGTCTCTCTGCTACAAAGATGTAAAAATAGGTGTGCTCAAAGCTTGTTAGGATAGGCCACCCTAAGCCGAATGAATTTTGAATCTATTAATCTATTTAATTTTTTGCTTTAAGCAAAATTTTTTGCTTTAAGCAAAATTTTTTGTTTCAGACATAAACAGCGTAGATTTGTTTAGAGTGCACAATGTGTTTGGTTGTATAGACTAGGCCTGCATGATATACACTAGCAGCATTCCCTAATAGGAAACGGAAAATCGTTGCATCGGAGCTATTGCGATTGGAAACTTGCGTCCTTTTTCTGTGAGCGTCAGTAAGCGAGTTGGACGTAAACCCTAAAAAAAAGAAATTGGAAGGTAAATGACAGGGTCGGGGCTTTTAAAAGCTCGACACCAAAATTGGGTAGAGATGAAGCCAGAAGGTGAGGCTAAATATGTTGAAGAAGTACTTGGTAGTTAACTATTATGAAAACGTATTACACGAGAAAGCTAAACAGGGGCTTTGAAGTCAACTTTTTTTTTAAATTCCATAGAAATAGCTGTGAGTTGCAGCTAAAGGTGGTGGACTAATTTTACACAATAGTTTTTAAGACCCAGAGGCAGTAGATAAGAGTTGGCTTAGAAAGCTTCTTACTAAGGTCCAAAAACGTACTTTCCACAGCTTCACTGGTGTCAAGAGGAAAAACACCTCGAACGGCAGTACTTGTGGATTGGAATGGCACCAAAAATCCTATTTAAACTGGGCATGTTATTGTTAGGAAAATTTATTAATATTGACCGAATATTGTGGAATTGGTCTCGAGGATTTTGATTTAGGCCAAAGATCAACAAAATAAATCAAAATATAGTCTGGCCAGTTTTAAAATAGCACCACCGATAATAGTCCCTAAGAGATAATTGTGGTGGGAATCCGAACCTCAGTTTAATGGAAATGCAATTTTCCCTGACAAATCTCAGACGGATATGGGTATTGAACTCTTAGACTTGGACAAGGTGAGTCTTAGAATCACCATTGAGGTGATAACCAGAATTTCCGGTTAAGATTAGGGTTAGCCTCCACTATGATCCTCCTATTCTCGCCATTAGGAACTTTAGAAAGATATACGGAAATGAACAGGAAACGGGAATGACAGAGTACGTTCTCTGCCACTACCCGGAATTATAGAATAATAGGGCTAAGTGTTCGGGTAAAATATTCTGCAAAGAGAGCGGTAAACTTTAAAAAATCATACGGTTCATTATGGGAATCAAGTGGTTAGTGAATAGGTAATGAAAAGGAGGGTTTAACAAATGTACTTGAGTTGATTTTTTTTAAGTCTTACCCTTTTTTTCTGTTTTGTTAGTCTTACAACTTTTGCTCCCCTCTATCTAATGTCATATTATTTCTTAAAGAGGTGTACAATAGACTCAAGAGCCAAAGATGCTAAATTCTTTTCAAAAATGGTACTACATTATCCCGCAATCGTTGTTATTGATCCATTATTTTCCAATAGACCCATATACTGATCTCGGAAAATTTCTCTTGCAAGGTCGGTCTTCACCCGAAAGCTTCGTTAACCCCTATAAACACCCAACCTAAACTGATATCATACTAAGATTCCCGTTTAAAAAATGTTCATGTAACATAAGTCCTATTCTATTGTTCTATTTTTATTATTTGCTCTGGCCAACTATTGGATCGCACTAAAATTATTTAGTGTCGATTAATATTCATAATATTTATTTCTGTAATAACTTAGAATCTAAGAATTTAATTGGCACATTAAAGACAGTTATATGTATATCGGCATCTTCTATTTTAGCTTTAATGCAAAGAATCATCGAGTAGATAGAAAATAGTGTCCAGTATCAAAAACGAAACATATATTTCATCACGGGGATATAATAAAAAACAAACAAATTTACTTTTTTGGTGAGTATGTGTGTGTAAATGTGTCTGTAAATAAAAAAAAGCATAAAGAAAACCCCATACGTGCTACAAATTTACGACTTAAATGTGGACAGGAAAAGTGCTTACCGCAATTTGTCTGGGCATTTATGAGCCACACAAACACGAACACACACACTTACATTCATACACTTACATATGCATACATATTTATCTACCGTTATGTATTAATATTAAATTAACCTACACTATATGCATACTTATATAAATGTTATAGTACTCGTTACACATTTAAATGTTTTGTGTAAAACATGATTATTTTGTGTATCTGTAAATTTGCTACAATATGTTTATCATAAACTTAAAAATGCAAATGTGCAAAAGGAAAGAGTAAAAGGTTGGTAGTAAATAAACTTAAGTGATAAACATATAAAAAAACAAGGGAACAGACAAACATATATTGGTATCTACTTGCATTCATATGTACATACATACACACATACCGTGTTAAAAAAAAGTATCTGGTTAAAAAATATTTTCTTAAGGTAACAAAGTTTAAAGGATTAAAAACCATTACCACAAAAAAAATATACAATAAAAATGTTATTGTTACAAAAATATTTTGATTAAGATTTTAAAAAAAGAGGAAACTTGTTTTTTTTTTGTTCAGAGACTTTCCAAAACATCTACCTGAGTTATCATCTGAGTTTCCTAACTAAGATCCATTTGTATAGTGTAATAACATGTCTGTTTTATTTGTTAATATTTTTGTCTAATCTCAGTTGAATAATAATAACTTTTTAACGTCTGAGTTTTAAATTTAAGTTTTTAAAATTTACCGGATTAAATGTTTGTTGTTGTATTTCCATACATTTTATACCGGCTTAACAACTTTAATAATTAGCGTACCGAGTGTAAATTTAATTCGATCGTGGTTGCAGATATTCCGCGCAACAGCTTCGTCAATAAATGCCCCACGGCCCAGTCGATCTTTGGAGTGACGCATTTTCTCTTAAACGGCCATGTCAACAAGCAAAACTGTCGTTATTGGTCTTCAAGAACCCACAACCCTTGATTAAAACATTAAAAACCATTGCATTGCCCCAGGGTAACTGTTTGGTGTGCCTTACCCACGCATAAGGTAATTGGATTTTTTTTTCCAAAATTTTCGAAGCCAAGCAACGAATGTTAACGGTGACAATTTTTGATGGATAACAACGGAATTATTTTTGCCCAACCTGCGAGCGCATCTATCGTACTCTTCACACACGAGGTATGAACAGCGACGACTGCATACACAGCCAGCGCTTCGATGAATTTGCTTAAAAAAAAATTTCCCCAAAAATTGATCAGTCGCTTTGGAGACATGGATTTTTTTATGGGGTTACCTCAGAACAATGGTTTATAATCACAACCTCAAATCCCTTGCGGGTTTAGAGGAAAATATTCGTCGATAAATCAGCTCAATTGAACCAAGCTTACTGCAGCGTATGGCGTAGAGCATAAGGCTCCGTTTAAACAGTGTGTTCAAGTCGACGAAAGACATCTGGATGACATATTCCTTAGGAAATAAAATCCGCATTTCCATTCTATCGTTCAATTCAATTATTATTTTTTTATTTAAGTTAAAAAATATAAAACTGTCACCAGACACCCTGAAGACGGTTAAAATGTGGGAGAGATAGAAGCTCTGAGCATAAAAATCCAGCGTAATTTCTGATAGGCCAAAACAAATCTTTGGGTCTAAAAAAGCATCTGAGTGTCTTAGGTTTTTAGAATGGTGTAGAAACTATTTATGGTGTCTAAAACGCCAAGTGTGTTGAAAGTTTGAAGCAAAATTTTTCGAGCTTAATGATGGTTAAAAAATCGCACAAGGAATAAATCCGCAACCAACCTTAAATGCTTGAGTTAAATACCCATCCCCATGCTGAGATGACTACAAAGCAACAATTGCGTTTTAAGAACATCAAAAGTGCAGATGTCGATGGAACACCCACAAATCTGTATTACACTGAAGAAAAAGAGCTAAGAAGGTGGTTGGAAAAGATAGTCTGGGAGTATGAAGTCATATCTGATATTTAGAGCCTCAGCATACTAATTCCGATTATTTAGAAGAGAGACAAACCCGCTTGCGCATTTTTATCGCGGAATGAATTTTCTGTAAAAATTCCTACAAATTTTCCGGAGTCGCCCCTAAAGAAATAAAATGTATAACAGACCCCCATTAGTTTTACCTCCCAAATATATTCCTAGAACATACTTACCCCTTACCTCTATTACCTAAGGGGGTTGCTATACAAAATTTATTAAAACTAGAGTAAAAGTCGCCACAAAATTTGAAAGCAATTAGGGTAAAAGCCCCTACAGCTGCCCAATCCCCCTAAGAGTGTTAAAATATGACACGACCCCTATTTAAAAATTAGAAATATTTCATAAATAAAAACCCAAGCCAGTTTTGTTAAATAAAAAGTTTCCTAAATGCAAAATAATATGTTCTTTCTACTGAATTTTGCTTAATGTCATAGAAATTTATTGCATATTAATAATATTTTATGCGTAAAAGATCTTCGGCATGTTTAGCACTTAGATAACTTCTGGTACTTGTTCGTTTAACATTTTGAAAATCTCAGATGTTCGCACTACTGAGCTGCCACAAGAGACTAGAAAACTTTTTTATTATTATTCTTAAACTTTTCAGGGCTCAGAGAACATTCGCACACGTGCAAAATTTTGGGGGACACTGCCTTATAGTCGACAAATAGATGGTATGTATCGATCTGTATTTCATTGGTCTTTTTCAGGATTTGGCGTAACGTATCAATGGTGGATTTGCCTGGTAGATACGCTGGATAGTATGCTGTAAACCATGGAAAGAAGTATTATTCTTCTGTAGTTGAACATACTGTTTTGTCTCCTTTTTTGGGCACAGGACAAAAAGTAGTGATGTTCCAATCCACGGGTATGCGTTCCTCTGTGTACAAAGAAGCTGACGAAAACGTCTTATCAGCGTGTCACCTCCGGTCTTAGGTAGTTCAACTGGCAACCCACCGGCCTCTGCTGCTTTGTTATTTTCAAGCCGGGTAACTGCTGTTTCAGCCTCATTCTGGCTAGGCGGTATGAACTCAATACCGTCTTATGGGATTTGCTCTATGGTATCTTCATCGTTGCTTTTATCAGATATTTACAGGCATAAAAATTGCTTTTCTCATGTCCTCAGCACGTTATCTCTTGAAGTCACTAGATTACCTTTTTCATCCCTGTAGGGGTATCTGCCTATACCAAGGGCTTTAGTTTGATTTTTTACTTTTTGAAGGAATTTTCAGACCTCATTTTTACTCCTGAACTTCTTGATACGCACACACTCAACCCTTTCTATTTCTCTCTTCTTTCTGGCAAATAGACGGAACAGAACTTTTGTTGCACAAATCGAAAAAATTTAAACATTCCCAAATTTTTAAGCTATACCCTCAAACAATTTAAGAGATCGTTCATGCCGTTCAGTTAATTTGAGTTGTGTGAGTTGTTCAATTTTATTGAGTAGTCGAAAATTTTAGTCGATTATTTAACCAAAACCATAATTCCAAAATCGATTAAATATTTGCTTAAGCAAAATGGTAAGCGAAACTACGCCGTATCCTTTACCACAGTCTATTTTACAGCTGTCTGTGTAAGCCCTGGCATCACATAATATCGGCTTCATACCACTTACTCCTAGAAGAATCCTTAATGCTTCCTGAATTATCTGCAGATATGGCTAATATAAGAAAATCAATACAAACCCTATGCAGTATAGTGTTCAGTGCCTCTTATGAACACTAGTACTAACACAGCGCGCCTGTCCAAAGCAATCTCTAGAGTTCGACTTGTTTTTCCTTCCTATTGCAGTCCACCATTTTTAAGTTTTTTCTTGGTATTTTGTTTTAAAAAATATAAATATATTAAATTAGCAGGCTAATTGCTTGTTTATACTAACTAAATATACAACAGTACCTTTACTTTAAGTTTTTCCGTTTTTTATATTGAGTTTTGTCATTTTTAGTGTTTTTACTCTAATATTTTTAAGTAACTACTATGTACTTAGAATAATTGTAGGCATACTTTTAGACAAATACCCTGAAAATGCTAATTTTAATTGTAGCAAATTAATTGGCATTTTGATTGGAGTGCCTGTTTTATGACAGCTGCATACATGTATATATATATGTTGCAGGAACCATAGTAATTACGTTACTCTGTTGCAGCAGTTCTTAATTATACCCACACACAGCAACATATAAACCAGAGAGCTGCACTGATATACTTAAACTTGTTGTATACTTAAGTATTTAAAAGGATAAACTTTTACTCGTAGTGCATCTAAGTAATAAGTACTGTTTTCTATTAACTTCATAATCGTAAATTTTTTGTTCGCTGTTACTTGACCAAGTTTTTTTTATTTGAGATTTCTTGTCCTCTTTTCTTTTCTGCTGAAATAAACCCAAGCTTATGATTGAAGTATGTTTCTTAACTACGGCTATATTCGTTCTCGCAAAAGTAGTTGATCAGGAACAAACAAAACCATGTTGGTTTTTTATTTAATTTGTATATGTATTAATTACAATAACAAAATATGCATAATATTCCTAAAGGAAATTATAATGACAACGTTGCCTGATATTTACCTTTTTAAATATTAAAACATAGAAGCAGCATATTATATCATTGCAAAAACAAAAACGTGCTACCAAAAAAAGATATTCTAAGGTATTTCCCTTGTACCGAGTTAATAAATGTTGGTACTTGATAAACTTCGGTTAAGTTGTCTTCCGTACTCTCACACTGCAAGTGTGTACTCTCTTTAAAGTCAAATATCCAAAGTTATTGAAAAACTGATTGGCTGCAGAACTCTAATACAAATCATGTAAAAAATATGCTTCACCTGCCTTCAAAACAAATGTGATACCAAAACACAAGAGTTTAAATTAGTTATCACTTAATTTGTCAAAGGTGACAACTTTTAACCAGTCAAATATAGTAACCGATGCTTAAGTGTGTTTATGAGTTTGTTTAGGATAAGAGGCTGAATGATTTATAGCACAAATGACAAATTAACAAATATTTCTTCATAAAACCCGAATACAGACATTAGGACAAAGGTCATTATGACTTGAATTGGTATTTACAATCGGCACTTAATTTCAGGTAAAAGAGTGTCAACGATGAAACTGTAGTGGGCTAGAAAAATTAATGTTACTAAGCAACTGAAAACAAAATTTTTAAGTTAAAATATAAATTTTTGTTGCAGCATGTCTGATGAACTGATAATAAGCATTAAGATCTAAAGAATATCTATAGATACCCCAAACACTATAATGCATTTCTTGAAAAAATTTATTTGTGTTTTGTACAAAATATGGCCTTTACATTCAAAATATTTTAATTTTAAAATTCCTTTCTAATCGATTTCTAGTGCTGCATTTGTATGTGTGTATATGTAAAAATTAATGAACATTTAGTCAACATTTCCATTTAGGAAGCTAAAAGTTTAGTTTCCGTTTTACATGCGTAACAGAAACAGTCACAATACATCATCTAACATACATTCAAACCTAAGCTTAACATACATATGTACATATGTACAAAAATACATACACATTTGCAATATTTCACAATTAAAAAAACTGTTAATGGACTAGTTGGAGTTTCAATGTTGTTACATTTGCTCGTCATTTAAACGTCACAACTTGTATTGTACATAATTATATCCATCGTTTTAGGAATTGTATACACAATTACATCACTTTAATGTCAACCAATACTAAAAGTTGACAAGAAACCTAAAATAGATGTGGTTCTCAATTAAAAGAATATAATCTAGAAACAACTCATTTCAGAGTGAAGATCGCTGGGCAATTCCATTGTGACGGGTGTGACTGTTTTATATTTAAACCCTTAAATTTGTACTAAGAAACAAAAATCTTATAATTTTTAAAGATAATAAGTCCTTTACAGTTTAATTAATGGTAGACACTAAAGAAGCATGATTTCTATTAGAAATGCTACTGTAAGAGCTTGGCAGGCATTACTTCTAAATTTAATCAATAAGGAATTTTAACTCGGGACAATAATAATTTTGCAAGTTGAAAAAAACATTTTTTTTTTGATTTATCACTAGTCGCTTCTATTATTGCCTTAAAAACTCCTAGTCTGTGACGAAAAGGCAAGTTAAACGTCAACCCTTGCTATCTTAATGACACTGCAGTCATAAGGAAGTTTGTAGCATTCCACAGAAAAACGTACCTTTCACTTTTCCCTTCATCTGGGACCTGTCTATTAAGAAGTTGCAGGTTCTGTGGTCTGGGAGAGGGCTTAAATAGCTGCTGATATTATAAGTCGCACTTGGTTCCAAATGAGTTTTAGTTTCAACACAATGTAGTCATTGATACATTTAACACTTCCAATTATTTTGATATGGCTCCATGACATCGAAATGGCTTATCCTGTTGATTCCAATTAAAACGCAAACCTCTTCGCAATATTCTTGCGATTAGATAGTTTTGTTTTATACAAGACATTACAACCAGCGACGCCATAAAGGTGCTTAGAGTACCAGATACCCATAGTTTTGCAAGTCTTTGCAAACTTCCCAGATTCCAGTGGTTAACTTACTTTCTAGTGTGATCCACCACAAGAATATCCAATAAAGTGCACTGCAGGGTAGACTCAAGGCTTAAAACTTGGCCTATGAACACATGTCCTGCCGTGCGTTTTCCCGCATACATAGAGCAAATTGATTGTCTTTTTTATTCTTTTCTCAATATTATGCTTCTACGTATTACTCACAAATACTTTGTGTTTCGTTTAGTATTAGATTGGGCCTATCTTTGGCTAGTCTTAATATTCCTGTTAAGGAGAAAATAGTTCGTTTTCTCAAAGCTGAAAAAAGCTTTTTTAGAAAAGTCGCTTTTTTACATTTTGACTGTAATTTCAAACAACAATTAAGCTTTTCCCTGACAAAAAATATATGATTCATATGGCGTTAAGTTATTTTCAGCTGGAATTGTCAATATGCTCCTGAGAAAAACCAGAAAAGGAGATGACCTAAGCCTAGCCCAGGAAAACAATTTTAAGCTAAACGTAAAAAATTGTTAAAGAAGCGCAGAAGGCCAAAGCGCTTGGAAATACATTCTGAGTTCAGCCAATGGTTTTCATTAGGTGCTTTCAACTAAGTAAGTATAAATTGTTAGGTTTATAGGTACATACATACATACTTATATGAAATTTTGAATTAGGTTTTACCATGATATTTAAATTGAAATTTACATTTTCAAGTTGTCTGTTGTTGTTGTTGTTGTATTTTTAACAGGCATAACAGTAGTCGTTCACAGTAAAAATCTACAAGAGATAAACAATTTTGTGACACATAAAACAGATCAAACAATTCTATGCCTAATTCATGTTTATTCGCCTCTAGTCATTCTTGTTTTTGGTTTATATGTACATATTGTTGTTGTAGTTTCAATGCCATACCTACTTGTAACAATTTTTGTTACATTAGAAAGCTGGTTGGAAACAATATTTAGGAAATATTTAATGCATCTTTAAGTATATGTGTGTGGGTGCACATATGGTTGTTCATATGTATGTATGTGTGTATGCGCTATGTATGTGTTAGTGTAGGTCCGTTAGAAAAGTTTGCTTGAAATAAGTAAATTTATACATAAATCTGCTTATGCTTCGGGAGGCATTTTTTTTATAGATTTTAGAAAATTTAAATTCATTAAAAATTTGGACAATATAAAGCTGTCCTTGGGGCTAAATTCTTAAATTCTTTTACACAAAATGGAATAAGCCAGCAGTTTTTTGCTTCTAAATAAAGTCTGTTTATTTACTAAAATCAATATAACAAGACGAAATGTTACAGTTAGTTTAGGTAAGGTTATGTAAAATAGGAAGCCTTTAAAAGCTCACTTGTGTCTGTTAATTTGGAAACTTTGTATGATCTGTAGAGAATGATAGAAATAGTGAAAAAAAGTGAAGTTTATATGTAGAGAAAGATTTAGAAAAAAAATTATAATAAAAAAAATAGACGGAAATCGAACCCACAAGCCTCGGTAGCAGCAACGCACCATATCCACTGCAGTTTTGTCTTCAGTTTGAAAGTGTTAAAATAAAATTTGGAAACATTATTCAAATCAATACAAACACGGAGGAAAAGAAAGACGACAAGGTAATAAAAAATGACTATATATTTTATTTGACCAGAATTTGTGGTTAAAAAGGACAGGATTTTCTAACATAACCTGAAAACTTAACTCGTTAGAAAAAAAATTTCAATAAGCCTTAAAAACATTGGCCGTATTGAAATTATCAAAAGCATGTTGACTCAAGGGTTTTTTATTTAATTTATAATTTTTATGCTACAATTTTTACCGATTGATTTTTTGTAAAGGATATAGAAAACTTGTAAATCTATTGCTTGGAAATAAAAGCTGGCAAAAAAATATGCTTTTAACTTTATTAATTTTAAAATTAAAAATAAAAGTGTTTACTAGTTTATGTAGATCTTTTTGGCTCAAAAGTTAGCAGTTATAATAAATAATGGTAACAGAACAGATGCAATAGCACGTAAAGAATTGATCCACTCCAAAGAAGTCCTTAAATCTGTTGATTTTTTCCGTAACAAAGTGCTGGGTATACAACAAAGCCACCAAAGTATCTGTAAAAACAAATTTTGGGTGTTTTTCCATTTGATATGCTTAAGAAAATGACATTAAACAAAGGGACAAATAGTTTTACACACTCTGGGTATTTAAAAAAATTTTTTTGAGCTGAAAAAAATTAGGGGTGAAGGTAGACGATATTTGCTCATAAAATTGAATTAGATCAAATTGAAATCAATTTGTTATGAGAAGAAAATTTTTTAAAAGGTCCATAAGCTGCTTACGATGCCATAAGGTAAGAAGTTTAAAAATTTAACCTCTAAATAAATTTTGAAAACAACACTTTATTAGATTTTAACAGTGACAAACTTGTCACTTTTGACGTAGCGTGAGTGACTAACTTGCAAAGTTTAGTGAAAGTCTTTTGAAGAATGAACCAAAAATAAAATTAATGAAATTGTCCCAGCCGTTTGGCTGGAATTATTTTTGCCAAAAACGGGTCATATCATCTACTGTGCACTGGTAGGCTTGCGTACTTACGCACCCGTCTACCGGGCCACTCGTTAGTTGACCATATAGTTTTCCACACCACCATTCGTTTTATATCTCACTTAATTGTATTTATGTATGCCATTAAGTGTTGCAAAGAGAATATTAATGGCAATAACATAGATTTGTATGCATGTTTGTGTATTAAACTGGGCTCTGTTCTAGTTAAAAATGCCTAAATGCATGAAAGTGTTGGTGCACACACATAAAGAATATGCAGCTGTGTATATCAATTTTCAATTTTAGTTTTCAATTTTTGATTGCCTTGAAAATGTTTTAATATCCGTTTCATATTGATACATACATTCGATTTCATATCTGTTTAAAAAGTACATGATTGTGCATGTCTTTTTTTCTATATCTTTAATTGATGAGGGTGAAAAAACTTGTGTATAAACCCATTGGCTGCTGTTGGGTAGTGATTTGGAAAAAAGTTAGAGTTCATGAGCTGTTCATATTATTGATTAATTGTAACACATTTTCTAATTGCATCTATTGAAATTGATTTCAAATTGAACTAAAAAATTTATTTCGCAAAAATTAAACATGTCGATAAATAACCACTTGCACAAGCATAAATATATACATACATACGTATGTAAATGCAATTTTATAGATGTAAAAGTATGTGAAATATGTAAGTAAATCGCCAACGAAATTGAAAATAGAATTTAGTTATACATATTTGAATACAAAGTTGTATTTTGAGATATGAAAAATAAGCTGTAACATAGATGAGCATTAAAAACTTTTATAAAGGTGGTACTGTTTTAGGCAAGAAGTAATAATATCCTTCACATAGTGATAGGAGTACACAGAAAAAAACACATTCCAAAATCAAAAATTTTATTCTTAAGTTCATCCAAAATCATACCTGAAATTTTTAAGTACGATCCATTCTTAGGTTTTCTTAAAACAAGTCAATTCGGATTATTTTAAAGAATCAAGAAGGAAAAAATTGTCGTTGTCGATTGAGCCTTGCGGTATCCTTAAATTGATTTTAAACTCATTGGAAAAGATTCCCTCTAAAAGAACACGAATAGGGCAATCACTGAAAAAACTCAATAGTAATTGAGAAAATTTATTGCCGATTCCAAAAGCAGCAAGTTAAGATAAAAGCGCAGAATTTCAGACTCCATCAAATGCCCTGGAGTTGTCTAGAGTCATAATTTTACTTTTGCCAAAATTTTGAAACGAGGTACATAATTTTTTTGTTAAACAGATTAGCTAACGGATGCGTCAGCTTCAAAGACCATTATTTTAAAACCAGTGCTAGTACTCCATCGAGCCTAGACGACTTATTTGCACGAGCTCTAAAAATATATCTGCCATAGTTCCAGACATTCTTTCGAGTTTAGCCAGTAACTGGTTGCTTTCGGTCAGATGTGGATTGACTGCAAATATCTTAGTCAAAAGGTTTACTTTCTTAAAGATATCCGTGAATAATTTGAAATTGGATTTAAAAACCAGTTTTATCTCCTATTATTTTTGAAATGGTCAAAAGATTACGCTGCCTTTGTCTATTTATGTGTTTGGATAAGCTCTAAAGCCGGCTGCTACTCCCTGTGCTAGTTCAAAACACATGCAATTAAAAATTCGTCAGGGTTGAAAAGTAATGAAGTGCAAAAACTACAGAAAATTTTAATATAAAAAGTAAAACTATTTCAAATAAAAAATACTTTTCATTATTAATTTACGGGAATTTTCGTTTTGAAATTGATTTTTGCAGTTTAAATTCGCCCTGCATACCGGCATCTGGGGTTTTTTTTCTGTAAGTATATTATTTTATCAATTTCTCTTGTTTGCTTTGAACCTCTGCTATTAAAATAAAATTAAATAATAAAAACCAATATACTACAAACATAACGCATATTAAAGTTGGTTTCCATTGAAGAAATGAAACAGTCATACGAAAAAGGATATGATTGAAATAAATGTTTTTTTTTATTTCAAATATTTTTTCGTGAGGGCTGTCGTACTTGAAAGCTTGTCGAGCGTAACAATAGCGGTATGAATTGTTTGTCAGGTTTTACTTTTATATTTATATATGTACATATGTGTGTATGTATGTGTGTACATATGGAAAAGTTTTCAAACAAAATACCCAGTAGTTAAGTGAACTGTTACCACTTTATTATGGTTTCCACATCAGGAGGTACATAAGTATATGACAAATATAATAGTGCAGTAAATAGTTTCGCAGTTTTTGTAAAAAATTGTCGTAATTTTACCCCTTATAATTACGAAAATTATTAACTAATTTTCTGTCTTTAATAGAATAAAATAATGTAGCTGGACCAAATCTTATACTTGCTTGTATGGGGCCAACACTCCCCGTGCTTCTATCCTATCAAACTTTTTCCGAACAAAGAGATTTTTATAAGATTAAAGCAGTTTGAAGTCCGATAGCTTTTACAGGTTCCACTATATAGCTTTCAAATATTTAACAAAAACTTTGCAGTTCTGAGGGAACTACTCTACTTTTTTTTTAATAATAACCAGCACTCAGGGGATGGCCCCTACACATGCATTGCATATTGTGTTGGTATCGTGAAAATAGGTTATGGGAAGGAGGATAAAGGGAGTAGTGTTTGTGGACATTTGATTTAAATTTCTCGATATTTACTATGACAGGAACGACGAACTGTGCGACCGAAGAAGGAGTTCTCCCTGTAATGAGTGGTGCGATTCACTGGCCAGTCGACTACGTATGGGTGTGCTCTTCGAAAAAAACGTGTATCACGCAAAAAGTTCCGGGTTTCGGAAACAAGTTCCCTGATTTCCTCAGAGCACATTCCATTATAGTATCGATAGAACAGCGAAACACACCGCACATCACGACGGTGTTCGAGTGAGTCATGACGGTTAGATACCATAACGTCGCCGATGAGTATCTTCGCTCGTTCCTGTACGCGGTCAAGTAGCCCCAAAATAGACTTTGGGGCACCATCCCAAACATGAGAGTTGTATTCCATTTTTGGTCGGATATAGGTGGTATAAATATTGAGATGATCAGATGGTGTAAAGTAATTCCTACACCGTTTAAGAAAACCAAGACACTTCGATGCTTCTTTCGACAAAAGAAAAATTTGTTCCGTCCAGCGGACATCGCACTGGATTGTATGCCCAGAACATGAAGAGTACCTGTCCTTTCAATACTTACATCATCCATTTATGCAGACAAGGCAGCATCGTCCCTTGTGCGCTTATGTGTTAAAAGGCAACATTGGGTTTTACGGGCATTAAAATCGACCCTATTCGCATGGCCCCATTTGGAGATTACCATCAGATCGCGGTTAATCGAAACATTTATACTCTGTCTCCTAGCTCCAATCTCCAAGGAGCTAGGCCTATGGTCAAACGAGTATGAATGGCATATGCTGCTGTCGTCTGCGAAGGAATAAATAGAATTCGAAGTTTGACATAAAAGGTCATTCAGAAAAAACCTTGCGGTACCCTTGAATTGATTTTGAACTCGTTGGAAGAGATCCCATCTGAGAAAACTTGATATAAATCGAAAAAATTTTTCACCGACACCAAAAGCAATAAGTTTGGATAGAAGCACACAGTGCCACAGTACTTCGATGTAAGCAATAAAAAAGTTTTGTCAGAACGTTCCAAAAAAACACTTTTATAATATACGGGGACTAGGCTAGGTAACGTTACCAAGGGCTTCTACCCAGATCCTTTAGGCCCATTGTGAATCCCTTCAGAAGGGTCAAAAAGAAAAACTAGGAAAACGAAGAACTTTATAGGTAGAGCGATACAGAAATAAGAAAAAGGATCAAGAATGCCAACCGAAAGAAGTCAGTAATCGCAGGCACTGAACCACATATCTACCGAGGCACCCAACCCCTTTAATGAATCCTTTGATGTTGCTCAGTCAACAGCCAGAGACCTCACCATTTAAAAAACGCCCTCCTTACCACCTCTGTGTGCGGATCTGCATCCTAAGGCAGAGGCAGACCATCTGTATCTCCTCCTTATCTCTGCTAGACCTGGAGAAATCTGGAGAGTTCCTGTCCCATTTGCCGTCATATGTCTCCCTCCGGAGTGCCCTGTTAGAGTCCCAATAATGCACTTCAGAACTCCCTTACTCTCTTAGAGCAGCAGATTAGTGCCCGTCCTTTCCAGTTTTTATTGGCCCAAAGCAACATCTTTTTGGGCTAAAGTACTTAGATATGAAAGAGCTTTGTTCATACAGTATCAGCACGCTTATTAAAAGAGTAAAGGATAACATTGGTTCTTCAATCTCTTAGTATTAAGAAATAACAAATTGTTCACTGATTCAATTCGAAATGTTAACCTTATGGCCAAGATATTTGAAGGCAATTCACAATTTGTCTTAAAGCAACCAACAACTGCCCGAACATGAAAAAATGCCTGGAACTATGTCAGACATATTCATTCGAGCTTGTGCGATTTAAAGGGTTTTAACAGATCTTGTCATAAAAGAAGTCTCCTGAGCTGCCCTATTCCAGGGATATTAGTTTTTAAAAGTTTGGCACCAAAGCCCGGTCCAGAAATTATTAGTATCCCAGCAAAAACTGCTGCTTCGCCGTAGGTAGCTTTGTAAGGAAATATTAAGATAGCAAAGCTTACAAACCTGCTTACGTATGGCATGATATTTGTTCACGATGTCCCACTTAGTTGCATTTCATGTTAAGTGCTTATTTCCGCGCTATGAATATCCAGTTAATTCATGTAGTTTTGGTGCTTCTTTAGTTGTTTAAATTTATTGCGTCATCGAAATAAATGTTTTGCCGTGTTATTATGTTCGTTACTTGACGAAAAACGAATGTTTTTTTTACTCACTGCCTTACAGTAGTGCTTCCTAGTATGCACTTGAGTAAGCGAGTGTGTATAACAGTAAAAAATTTACATTTACTGCCATAAACTATTGCATTTATTAAGGGAATAGATAAGTGCTTGCTGCGAAGCGCATTAGTATACTAGAAAAAGTATTTACTGCTTACAAAATCTCGATTATTTTTTGCTGGGATTTAGCCACTGATTTCCAAAAACATAATTGAGAGGAATATTTTGAAAAAAATTTATTGAAATTTACTACAGTAAAGATCACTTTATTTTGCTTTAAAGTGGACTTTTTTCAATTGATTTATATAATTGAAGATTCTTTAATTAAAAAAAATTTCAGAGGTAATACATTTGCCCCCTAAAAACTTCTGGGTTCAATATCTGTTTAAAAGTAGCCAGCACTCAATGTATGAGTTCTATAGGATGCGTTACATTTTATGGTGTGTCATGCAGTGTGGCGTATTTTTATGATTTTAATGCCATTGTTTTGTTGCATATTTGTATGTGAATGGTTCTTTTGTCAGATACAGAATAAAGGGTGCTTTTTTATAGGGTTAAATGACTTTAAATTAATTTAAAGATAGAAGGATTTTTTTTGAAATTCATTGAATTGGCCCCACTTCAAGATAAATTTATGGAACGGATGTGCAATATATATAAGTATGGCCAGGGAAATTCGATCAAGAGCAATTTCATCATTGTTTTATTACGAAGAATTTTTGTGACTGGCACAACCATACTATAGTTGCAGTTAATTTTGGGCCAACGATTAATTCGTAGTTATGATTAAATCAGTCATTATATTCTTTGTACACAGTCATTTTCTTGACTACGGCTTATCAAAAACATGTTGCTCTTCGAACATGGTTATCTATCTATATATATAAAGGAATAACGTTACTGACTGACTGACTTACTGACTGACTGATTCATCATCGCACAGCCCAAATGCGCAGAGCTAGAAACCTGAAATTTGGACTGTGGGTACCTTTTCTTATGTTCAGATCCATTAAGACGGGATTTCGGGAAATTCGGACCCGAAGGGGCTTAAAATGGGCCAAATATGGAAATATCCGAAAGTTAATATCTTCTAAACTACAAACGATAGAAACAAAATTTAAAAAGGATCGTATTTTACTCAAAAAATAAGCAGACCCGTGTCTGACATTTTTTCAAAATATTAGACCCTTAAGGCTAAAAAAGGGTAAAAACTAAATTTTGATAGTGCTTTGGTCCACTTTGTAACTTCTAAACGAGTAAAGGTACAGACATAGTTCAAAATGCAATCGACAGATACTAAAAAAATATGAATATGTTTTTGCCACTTTTTTGAAGTTTGGACGTTGGGGGGTAAAAAAAGGGTTCAAAAATGGGTAAAAATTCTATATTGGTACTTTTTGTAACTTTTGAACCAATAGAGATAATTACGTAATATAAATTGCGTTCGACAGGTATCGACAAAATTAGAATATGTTTTCGATACTTTTCAAAAATTTTGGACCCTTAGGCACAAAAAAGGGTACAAATTACATATTTGTAATTTTTAGGTACTTTTTGTAACTTTTTAACTAATAAAGGTAAAAACATAGTTTAAATTGCGTTTGACAGGTCAGGACAAAATATGAATATATTTTTTAAAAATCTAGACCCTAAGGGGCAGACAAAAGGGTACAAATTTGTAAAGTGATACTTTTTACGTACTTTTTGTAGCATCTGAACCAATAAATATAGAAACATAATTCAAACTGCGTTCGACAAGTCTTGACAAAATATGAATACTTTTTTATACTTTTTAAAAACTTAAGACCCTAGGGGATAAAAGAAGGGGTAAAAATTACATTTTGGTACTTTTTGTAGAAACTTCATTTAAATAGCGTTTTGCAGGTAATAGTTTAAGAAATAAAGGCACAAAACATCACCTTCACTTAATAAATTTTTAAAACTGCGCTTACAAAGTAGCGGGTCACATGCTAGTCATATATAAAAGCAACGTATGCATGAAAAGCTATATCAAGATAATGGTTATTTATGATCAAAGTAATAATAACCAAAGAACATATAATAGGAGTTTAATCATAACCATGATTTAATTTGTCATCAAAAAATTGCTACAACTATAGTTTGCTTGTGCCAATCAGAAAAATTATATTCGTAATAATACAATTTTTTTTTTCTTTTTTTTTATTATTGAATCTTCGCTTAGGCGAACTAACAATAAGTATTCAAATCTTAAAACTAAGTAATTAATACTAGTCCAGTCAGTACCAGACTAAAATTTAAGTTCTCACAATAAAATTAACTAATTTCAAAAGTTTCATCTAAGAGCAATAGTATCCCTTTTTTTAGGCGGGTGTGCCCACTATGTTGCAGGATGCTTCGAGCGAGTGGGTTTGAATGTGTTTCCAGCTTGTTTAAATACTTGTCCACACTTCTTGATTCTTGTGGATGTTGCTGTTTTTAATGTACCAAGGAGCACCAGTTATCATTCTTAGAATTTGGTTTTGACGGCGTGGGATTTTTTCAATGTTAGAGGCCGAAGCAGTGCCTCATAATTCTATACCGTAGCACCAAATTGGTTTTGAAATCGAGTTGTAGAGTAGAAGTTTACAATCAAGAGCACAGAGTTTCTACCAACTAGCCAGTGGATTTGAGCAGCTTTAAGTTTCATTTGTATCAGCTTTACATCTAGATGATGCTTCCATGTAAGGCGGCGATAATAAAATGATGAAATTATTCGTGATCATATTTTCGTGACCATACTATTATGTTCTTCCTTTGCTTGCTTGCGGCTTACTGCATTTCTGCAATATTACGTCGTATATTTTTCTATAAGTGTTTGATAGTTTCAGGCTTATTTTTATAGACTTGGAAATTTACATGAATCCACATAAAATTATCTTAGTGCGCACAGTATGGAATGTGACCCAAATCTGCCTAAACTAAGCATGTGACTGTATCTAAAATATCTTTCAATTTAGGAACAAAAACACTGGTAAGCACGTCTATGTATCACTTTTCGATGACAGTAGTTATCTGATCATTTATGTCGATAAGACATATGTACCAACGTTTTAATGGGAAAATAGCTTAAGAATTGTTATTGCTTCAAATAGAAAAATGCTTTTTATTTGTAAACCATTTGATCTGTAGGCTGTCTCCTCATTAAACTTTCAAATGAAGCTTAAAGTCACTACACTTAAAAAATTATTACAGTAACTTACTGTAAGTTATTTAGGAAGTACTGCGTAAAATTGTTTTTAAATGCAAAAACAGTTAAATTTAAACACAATATTTTTTACATGTTTTTAAATATTTTTTATTCAAAACTTCACCTAAACAAAAAGTTATTTTTGTCAGTTGTTTTTTGGTAATATTTAAATTTTTTGTTTTTCTCTGATAGTTTGTGTTTCGCTGTTAATGACAGAAAATATAGTTAATTTTAGACGAATATGTAAGTAAATTTTTTGATGTCTAAATTTAAATGTAATATTTTGTTTGTTTTAATGAATATCTTGTTTGATGGTTTTTAAATGAATATTCAGTTATTTTAAATAGATTTCCAGTTGATTTTACCTTAATAATGTTTTGAGCTTAGTAATATTTCCTCCATAGTCAATTTAAACAATCTACGAACGTTGCCTTAGTGTAAGTCGTACTAAATATTGGGAACAATTAAAAAAAACAGTGCTTTCTATACTCTAAAAAAATCACCTTTTGCAATGTGTTCCTATATTTGGGTTATTGTATGAGAGAATGTGTTTATTTTCATTTTTTCCTTTTTTCATTTGTGGTTTAAGCTTAAAGAGCAAGCGGAGATTAATGTTGTGGCATGATGGCCATAAAATAAAGTTGAAGGTACGAAAATGTATTAAAGTATACAACAAAAAATTTTTGATTTTTTTTGATTATATCCTTGTTGTTGCCTTTGTTATACACGGTATAGATTATTTTACTTTCCTATGGGGTACAATAACAAAATGTTTGTATACTCACATTGATATGTACTTATTCGTTCATAAGAGCACAAAAAAAAAAACGGAAGTGTCTTTCATTTTGATGGCTGTAGGAAGTTGGTGAAAATCCATTTTTACACAAACACACATGCATACAAGAGTACTAACACTCATATATGCGTACGAAAAAACCCAAATATTTAAATGGAATTTTATATCAATACAAGTTCGAATTATTGTTGTTATTTTTTCTGTAAAGAACTTTATGACCCATAAAATCAGGTGTATCTAGAGACTTGAGATTTGTATTCTTTTATAACAAATACTTATTGATTTTTGTTAGATTTTGTTAAAAACAAAATTAAAGTAAATTTCGATCTTTAAGAAAAGCCCTATATTCATATAAAGAAGAAACAATAATGACCGCTATATTCGGCTGTGCAGAATCTAAGATATCCTTCACATTGGCATTTCGAAAACCCCAACTTTTATTTTATTTTTATTAATTTTTTATTAACGAAATATTTCTAATTTTTAAATAGGAGTTGTTGTCATATTTAACCCCTCTTAGGGTGACTAGGGAAGTTGTGGGGGCTTTTACCCTAAGTATAGTAATCTCCTTAGTGGTTGGTGATAGGGGAAAAGTATGTTTCAGGATTATGTTTGGGAGGGAAACTAAGGGGGGTCTGTGATACATTTCATTTCTCAAGGGGTGACTCCGGAAGTTGTAGGGGTTTTTACCCAATTTTTTCAAATTTAGTATGGCAACCTTGTTAGTGCCTGGAGATAGGGGATAAGTATGTTCCACAAAAATGTTTGGGAGAAAAAAAAATTAATTGAGGTTGGTCTTACATTTAACCTTTGTGGAAGCGCCCTAGAAGCTGTGGGAGCGATTAAAAGAAATTAAGCTTTGTATGGCAACCCTGTTTGGGGGGTGAAGATAGGGTGTATGTATGTTTTACAAAAACGTTTTCAGGAAAAATTAATAGGAAACGGTCCTACATTACACATTGGACGGGGCCACTTTTGTGCAGTTTTAAAGGTTTTAATGTAAAAATTTTAGAAAAATGAACAGAGGTAGTCTTAGTTATTGGCTTATATCTCAGTTAGTTATTGGGCGAATTTGCTAAATTTCGATTTGCTCTCACCACTTACGGAGCTATGTGACATCTTTATTTCATACTTTATAGTAAAAAAATCACATTAAAGTACCAAAACCGTAAAAAGTAGTTTTTGTTCACTTAGTTGACTTCTGACCTCAATGAAGGCCACTAGCCATAAATTTTAAATTTATAAACTTATATTTTTTAAAAAGGCAAAGAACTACCTTAAATGTTTATACAGTTCTTTTTGTTAACTTAGTTGACTTTCCTAATATGCCAATAGTCCAACATTTCTCACTTCTTAAAAATATACAAAAAAATTGACTGAAAGTACTTCTGTCCACTTAGTTAATATCTGACCTCTAAATAGGTTAACTGTCCTAGGCTCATAATCTTAAAAAGTGAACAAAAGTACCAAAAATTACTTTTTAATTTTTGTTTACTTAGTAAACTTTTGAGCTTTATAAAATTGAATATCCGTAAATTTAAAATTTCTAAACTAATAATTTTAAAAAAGGTAAAAATATGGACCAAAAATGTTAAAATGTATTTTTGGTTTACTTAATTGACTTTCGACTTTTGTGGGTAAATATTCCTTAATTTTATATTTCTAATTTCAAAAATGAAAAAAGTACCAAAAATTTACCAAATGATATCTTAATGAGTTAACAGTTCTTAATTTATAACTCTAAAACTCATATTGAAAATATTACAAAAAGTAGCAAAAACGCAAGAAAGTACTTTTCGTCGTTATTTTAATTGCAAATAAAATGTACCAAAAATGTAAAAAGCACTTGTGTCCACTAAGTTGACTTTACATTAACTTAATTTACTTACGATTTAAAATTGTTTAAAAGCCCTTTATTTTATTAATCTAGACTTATAATTTTAAAAAATTCTAAATACTAACAAAAGACCTGTCAAACGCAATTTGTAAAATGTTTCCTTTATTGAGTTAAAAAATGTAAAATGTACCAAAAAAGTTCCCAAATATTATTTCTTCACTTTTTTCACCCCTCAGGGTAAAAAATTGCTCAAAGTATGAAAAAAAATATTCATACTTTTTCGAGGCATTTCAAACACAATATGTTTCTGTATTTATTGGTTCAAAAGTTGAAAATCATACCTAAAAAGGATCAGCATATAATTTGTACCCTTTTTTACCTCTTTGGGCAAGAGAATTTATATTTTTCAGCGACCCCTTCAACGGAATTATGTCATGAATATGGTACTTTGATATTTTGTTTCCATCGTGTTTAGTTAAAAGATACAGGCTCAATGATTTTTCCTCTTTGACCCACTGTTACTTAATTAACTTAAGTTAGCCGTTAAAATTTTGTTATTTTACTTCCAACTCTAACAAAGTTATCACCATCTTCTCTGACTAATTTTTGTTTGTTTTTGTAGCAAATATTTAAGTACTTGAGAAATGGTTAAAATAAAATAACTGTAAACCGCTGACCATTAAACATAATTAAATCTTCGTTTGACATTTTGTATTGCAAAAGCTAACAAGCAAAATAAGTTAAAAAGCTTCTGTTTTCTTTTCAAGTACTTGGTCTTTGACATTTTCATTAGTTCTTCGTTTCACTGACCTGAAAATATGCAACAAAAAAGTCATCAGATTAACAACAACATGAAAAGTTAGGCCGAGAGTTACTTAACGACTGAATACAACTGTAGAAGAGAACAACTTGAAAAGTTGCATTAATAAAACCAACAGAAAAATCCTTCAAGGAACTTATTAAAAAAACGGGAAATAGAAGAATAAAAGCAAAAATAGAAAATAAAAACCAAAAAATAAAGTTGACGAAAAAAACAAAAAAATTACACTAGGAATGGTAAAACAAAAAACAAGCAAAAAAAAAAAAAAAACTAAAAACAAAAGAAAGCGAGATCTCTAGCATCACTTTGATAGAAGTCAGAGCAAGTATTAACCAAACAATAAAATTTTTGGTCAAACAGAAGAATCAGTGCAAAATAATAAAAAAATGCAAATACTTCAATAATATTGAAGCTGTTGTTATTGTTGCTGCCTTACAAAAGGTCTCCTTTCCAAAAACGCTGATTCGTGTTACCTCCATAAAATAAAGAGAATCAGTAAATTTTTGTGTCATATACAGTAACCGTTTCCGTTTCCATTTCCAACGTTATTTCTGTTGGCATTATTAACGAAAATAAACTTTTACTTAAAAACGTCACTTAAGTGCAGTTGGAACTAAATTTTATAATCTTGTTATACCCTTCACATAAGTAATGAGGGTATATATCAGTTTGTCATTCCATTTGTAATTTTTACAATTTTCACTTGCGACCCCATAAAGCAAATTCTGGCTCCTTATAGGTAGGGAAGTCGACATAGACATGTCCATCTGTCCTTCTGTTGAAACCAAGTTTTCAGAGTCAATTTAAGTACTAAATACCAGGTATTTGTGTCAAACTATCAGAAATATTCCTGAGAATATCAGTTCACAGTTCACAACGGACCTAGATATAGAAAAAATACTGCGATTGCCTCCGTTTTTTTAAGCAAAATTACAAAATCCATACAAAAAATGTTACAAATGTAATCAACTGGCACCGCTGTTAAACATATATATGGATAGGCATAGGTTAGGTAGATTAGGTAGAACAGGAAGCCGTTGAAGGAAAGGATACAGCTCACTTGGGCCCGCTTAATTCGGTCCCTTTGTGTTACCTGGAGAGGCAGATAGAATAGGTTGAGATGGAAGGAAAGAAGAAATTTAGAGAAGGATAAGAAAGAAAGAAAGAGAAGAGAATGAAGCAAATTTACCAGGGTCTCTGGTGGGAATCGAACCCACAACCCCCAGACTGGTGCACTTGCCACTGATCTACCGGGGCACCCATGGATAGGCATAAAAAATATGCAAAAATTTTCTTGTATGTTTGGACGTAGGTATGTGTTGTCATATGGATGTATGTAGGTACATTGGTATGTACATATATATGTAATTACATACTTATGTATGCATACATATATGTATGTACATATGCTTAATGTACATACGTACAAACATACATATAAAAAGCATTTTTATCATAATATTAAAAGTACGTAATAACTCGTCTGAATCATGAGCTGGGCATAAAAAAGACTATTGTAAAGGGTATATAAGATTCGGCACAGCCGAATATAGCGCTATTACTTAAACATTTGCATTCTTTTCCTAATTTAATTTTTAGTAAGGTATAATAGTGGGTTTAAAACAATATTGCAATAGAGAAATTATGAAAAAAATTAAAAAAATACTAACTTTACCCGGCCCGCTTTGCAGGACTCGGCTCTACTTTTTATAAAACTAAAGTAACCCGTAAGTATTAAACCTTTTGACATTTGAAAAAAGTAAAAATGCATAAAAATAACTTTTGCGAAGATATACTAAATCATAACTATATTTAAAATTTTTTGATTTTCTAGAGTCCAGTTTAAGTAAGGGTCAAAATGTCAAACTTAATTAAGGAAAATGTTAGGCGCATAACTATTGCAAATATATGACAAAAACTTTTAGTGCTATTTTTATTCCAAAGAGACTTTTAATGGAAAAAAGCATAGTGTATATGAAAAGTAAGCTTCGTCCTAACTTACAAAGAATAAAACAGAAGGAAAAACACTCATACCGTATCCCTTTTTCTGTTAAATGTAAGTTAAATAGGTGATGTTAAGAACCATTAACACGACTACCGTTCAAAAAGTACTGATGATGAAATTGCGTAGCTGCCGTTGAAAATGCATTCTACTCGGCTAGTAGCGGTAGAAAAACCTGCTTTTGTCAAATAAAAGTTTCTTTCAACATTAACGGAAAATATGTTAATTTTTATTTATTGTTGAACTAATTGTTTTTAATACAAATTTTGATTTTTAGTTTGGCTTTAGTTCATATAATTTCTTTTTATTAGAAGGAATTATCCGTTAATTTTGAAAGAAACTTTCAATTTGAAAATATTAATTTCTTCTAAAAATAGGAAATTATATGAACTTAAGCTTAATGAAGAAAGCAAACAACACTTTTAATTGATTTCAAAATTATACGTCTGCAACGGCAATACGAAGGGCCTTTAAAATTTTGAGAAGCGCATAGAAGGCATTATTTATTTGGTTCATAGAAGTAACACTAAAAACTTTTGATGTCATGGAAGTTGTCACGCTCTTTGTGAAATATTAATTCATTTCAAAATTTTATGTCTGCAACGAAGGGCCTTTGAAATTTTGAGAATCGCATAGAAGGCACAAGTAATTCGGTTCGTTAAGGTTACACTAATATTTAAAATATATAAATTCTCGTTTGGCTGTTTGTCTTTTTAAAGACATTAAATCGTTCCTGCTGGATAATTTTAATTTTTATATAGTTTGAAAGAGCTGAAAAACTCATGTTAATTAGTTTTGTTTTTTTAGTCGATTTGTTTAACTTATTTCTTTTTTAAATATTGTTAAAAAAGAGAAAGTATAAATACACACATTTGTGCCTATATTCATCGAAACATGTTTGAATATTTCTACATATATATGCATATATTGTTTGAAGAAAGCTCTGTCCGTGGTCCGAAAATCTGGTGAGCTGTTTGTTTTTATTTACATTTTGGATTATGCTTCAAGCCATTTGTATTTCTGAAATTGAATTAGAAATTTCTGAAATACAATTAGAAAGTTCTGAAATACAATTGGAAATGGTGTAGATAAGTCGAACTTGGTTTAAAAAATTTCGGACTTGGTCTTAAGATAATCCGTACTCAGCGTACTTTTGACACCGCTACGGCTTGATTTAAGTAAAGTTAACTTGGTTTAGTTTTTGTGTGTACTAGTATTATTAGTACCAGTACTAAGAATTTAATGTTTTTCAGTAGAAGTACAAATAGATTTTAAGTGTTGTAGGTGTGGCACCATATATTTTCGTAAAAACACTAAAGCGTATCACACACCCAAGGCTTTAGCCGTTGTAGCGTGATTGCGTGACCACAAACAAACTTGCACCTTATTTTTTTAATTAATAAAGGGGATTTAGGGATTTTTAAGGCAAACATTGCAATGAAAGAAAAATTTTGACAATCACATAAATTTACGGCCTATGATAGCCACTTGACAAGAATTTTGCTTCCTTTAGGGAGGTTATTTCTTCCTCTTTGGACTTAGCTATTTTTGCCACTTTCCTTTTTTCTTAAGGTTTCTTAAGTTAACCTGATGGTTGCGTAGACCTGAGTTCTTTCCAAAGATAAACGCTGCCTTTGGTTTTTGTGCCCCTGGCATTTGTCGGAACTACCCCAACGCCCACCTGAGTAGTTGGTAAGGTGGCTATTTTACTTGTCCTTGGCACTTACAGAAGGAATATGCCCAGGAGTTGATCAGTGAGGCAATAAAATTGTTGAAATTTTCTGACATCCTGCCAGTATCTACTGCCTGTTCCTTTTTCTTTAGTGGTGAACGACTTTGGATACCTTTTACCTACTTTTGTAGATACGCCAAGAAGGCACTCGTTCTGTTTATCGCTTTTCTTCTTTCATTCGGTTGTATTAGTCTGAACCAATACAAAAAGGCACTTTATCTTGTAAACCTTAAAGTTCGTATAAGGCCGCTTAAGACGATCACTTTGGAGCCCGCACAAGGTGAGCCCCAGTATACAATTTCAAATTTCTACCAGTTTTAGTACTAGCATTGACGGAATGTCAGTGCCAATTAATGGTAAGGTAATATGACACAGCATCAAGAAGCCCCTTCTGTCTCAAACCATACCATGTAGTGATAACTGAAATGTTCCCGGTTGATACCCCGTGGAGGTAGACATTTGCCTTGTTCCTGGTATGGTATGCCCGATGGCACCTTCCTTCAACATTACGCACTTTTTCTCAATAAACTATTGGAAGTGCAAAATAATTTTTAACATACAAGAAAAAAATTAAAGAAAATAGCGCCAGTATACCAATCTTCCCTTGCAAAAGAAATACCAACAAATAATATTATTAATATTTGTGCAATTTTTCTTCTTCCAATTTTTCCAACAAATATTTTTACGGGTCAAAAAATTTGTGCCAGGGACGTGTGTGTAAATATATGAACGAATGTAAAGGTATGTAAGTGAATGTAAGTGGCTTTATTACATTCTTTTTAACCTGTGCAGCATTAAAATTACTGCTACCGTCACCACCACTACAATTTCCGCCAACATTATTGCCAACTTGCAATTGTACTTTTATTTAGGCGAGTAAAGGCTTCGTTTCTTTTTGGCCGCTAACATTATAGAAACTTAATTTTACGCTAAATTTGTTTTTTGTGTATTTTCATAATTTTCCTCAACTATTTTCAATGGTTTTTTGAATTTCTAGTCGTAGGTATTAGTGTGTGTAGGTTATGTATTATGGTTTGTGTAAGCATGAACAGTTAACAAAATGAAAAGGAAATTGTGGCAAGTTAACCCAGAATTCAAGTGGCAAGTAATATTATACCTCTTAGTTTTTGTTGTTTGTTTTTCCAAATATTTTAACCGCAGCACAATAGTTAAATGCCATCAATTATGTTTCAACTACATTTTTTGTTTTGCCATTTGAAAAACATATTTCTAAGCACATACAAACACACATACACACATGGACCATCTTTTGCACATAAATTTTGTTACGTATTTGTATTATTGATTTAAATTGCAATTTAAATCATAAATTGAAAGGTTGTTCGAATGCTTCCAGCGAAATAGGGGAAAACAGATTACATGACAAAAACATATTCGAGAAATATACTTACGACTAAGTGGCCAGGGATGGGAAATAAGGTCAGTAATATAAAAAAAATTTACCCAGAAAATTTTGTTTATCAAAGACTTAAAACGAACTAGTAATGAATAATTATTGTTATTATAAATACGATATATTTTTAACAGCAATAAAAAAGTAATAACAAACAGTTTAAAAGCTTAGTCAACAAAATAAACTTATATAAAAGATTTGTATCAGAGCTACTAAAACTAATAGGGGTGAGTGGTTTCCGATAACTAAAAACCACTCGATAATGTTTAAAAAATTTTGTTGCTTAATATGCATAGAATTTGTTTTTTTATCAGGAACGCGTGCCCTAAGTATTTTTTTTTAACAAAAAAGGTCATATAAAAGGCCGTATATTATAATTTTATCGATGTCCCACACACAAGACATAAGTCTCATATTATAGCATGGAACTAAGCATACACGTAAATACATTTAATTTGTTATAAACTACAGGGTATCTGGTGGTAGATTTTTATTTTCAAATTTAAATAAAAACGTTATTATTAACACAAAGTTTAATTAAGAGCATGGCGGTTTTTTTTTGTAAGAATATGTTATATAGATATCCTCCGTCGAGCATAACACACTCTTCAAAACACATCCTTGTATTCTGCGCCCCATGCTGCAGTAAACTTGGTTCAACTTACCTGATTTCCCGACAAATATTTTTTTTAAAGCCACAAAAGATTTGGCATTGACATTGTTAACCCTTTTTTTAAGGTAGCCGCATAAAAAAGTCAATAGGAGTTAAATCGGGCGACGTCGATGGCCATGGGATGTCCCAAAAGCGACTGATCAGTAGCAAATACACCGGAGCTCTGGCTGTGTGTGCAGTCGCCCGTTCTATTGAAACAACGTGTGTGAAGAGTACGAAAGATAAGCTCTGCAGGCTTGGAGAAAAGAATTCCGTAATCATGCGTCGTTAATTTTCAACGTTGGTGATAGCCGCTTGGCCTCGAGAATCGTCAAAAAAAATGTCTCATGCGTAAATAAAGCACACCAAACAGTTACCCTGGGGCAATGCAATGAATTTTGATGTTTTAATCGATGGTTACGGGTTTTTGGAGACTAGTAGCCTCAGGTTGGTCTGTTAAGATTAACAGTGCAAAAACGTTCCAACATCGTTTCACAAAAATTTTTGTGCAAATCAAAGTCACATTCTTTAAGCTCTTCAACGATTTAAATTTTAAAAGAATGGAACTTCAGATCCCTTTTAAAATTTCCTAAATATCTGCTTTTGTAAGTCCAATTAAGTCTGATTTTTTTTTGTATTAAAGGTCACGGATTTTCACGTAAACTGCTTTAAACCAGTTCAAAAATTTTGGGAGTCCTTGAAAAATGAATGAGAATTTATAACTAATTTAATTTAGTGCAAAACGAAATAAGACAACAAAACCATTAGATTTCAACAGAATTTATTTCAATTGAAAATAAAATTTGAGAAAGCGTAAATTCATTCTTCACAAATAAATTACAGTGACTAACAACTTAAGACTTTTTTTAAAACACAGTAGCGAACTTAAGTTTCAAAAGATGATTTTCGCAAAATAAACTTCTGCTTCAGCCGAGTCAAATTTTTAACATTTTAGTGGAAACAGGCATTACACATAATTGAAATAAGTTTAAGTTTCATTGTCAGGATTATATTGTGGAAATTCATAGGCATTATTCCAATTCTGTGTCTCCTATCCGTCAATTTGATGGTTTCCTTAGGAAAAAAAATCTTTGGAAAGAGAAATTCAAGAATTTTAATATTTTACAAAAAGTTTTGCCAGCAAACTTTTGAGGAGATCACCAAGATACCAGATTTGTAAATAAGGGGACCATCATAAAATAACTTCCAACAAAAAAAAAAAAAAAATAAAATAACTCCAAATTTTTTTTCTATACAAATTTGGAGTTTATAATATTTACCTGAGATGTTGGATTTTATTCATTTGTTTTTATTAGGATTTATTTTGTAAAAAAATTACTTTCTAATCAAATCATTTCCAACGAAATTTTGTTTAGAGCTGTTTTATTTATGCTTAAGGGCAAGTATATAGAACAGTACTCTCAACTTTTACTTTCAAAGGTTTTTTAGGCAGATGATAATTAATTGAAATTTTTAGGTTTAAAGATTAAAAAAAACTTTAGTGGATTCAATTTTCCGGCTTCGCTGTAGCCTTTGGCTGGGCAAGCGAATTTTAGCTCTATTACTTTTCAAATACCAGCGTCAGTAAAATATTATTTATGAATACGAAACATTTTTACTTTCTACATATTTTAATTGGGAGTAATTTTATTCTTGTTGGGGTTTATTTGATCGAGAGCATTTTTTTCAATTGGGGGATTATTGCATTTTTGTTGGGAGTTATTTCATTGGGAGTTATTTTACTGTTTTTAAATTTTTATAAAATCCCAATCAATGGGAGTTATAAAACCCTATCCATTCGTTTTTGGTAATTAAATTGAAGTTTTCTAAATATTACAGAAAATTTATTAAAAAAATAATCGTTACTTTTGTAAGGTTATTCCTTTTCTATTTGTATCTAGTGAGGAATCTCGACTTTGTGACCGGCATAGCTTGAAATTGGTCACGCTAACTTCGTTTGCTGTTTTTACGTTAAGTAAGGTCAATAGTGAGATTCTTAAAATAAAAATGAAGGGCAGATGTTGCCGATTTCGCTTTGTAGATAAAAAGTCTGCTCTATTTGTGGCCTTCAGCCTCTTTGAATAATAATTATTCAAAATTTTATTTTTTAGTATTTGAAGCGATTTAAATACAAATGAAATGTTGTGGAAAACTGGTGCTTGTTAAGCTTACATTGTAGAAAAAAAATATTTGGCAAAGTCGAAATAACGCTTTTATAAGTTGACATAAAATTTAAAAAAATCTAAAAAAAAGTATTTTTGGAATACATTTTAAGCAAGAGAGTAAATTTATTAAAAGGTAATAAAAACGTGTATGTCGTCGTATGTTAAAACTTAAGTCTAAGGTTTTCAATATAAAATAGTTTAGGTTTGTTAATTTATATTCTTAGTTTTATAGTATTTGTCTTAAGTTTAGTAGGCATGTATGGATTGGAAAAGTATGTTCTGTGCACACGTACTTATACTTACCTAAATATATTAATACCATGCCCTTGCATAAACCTTAAAGAATTGTGCAAATATCAACATCGAACAGGTAAAATTTAAGTTGATCAAAAAGTAAAATAAACTTATTCTGTCGACAGGATTGTCAAGATGCTAATACTAAAAGGTTGCATCATCAAACATTAACACATATTTATGCAAATACACAGACAGGCACACACACATCCATATAATTAAATACTACATGAATGTTTATTTGCAATTAAGTCTTCACATAAATAACACAAGTAAAACAAAACCGTTGAAACGTAAGTTGAATGGCTTATGCACATACATTATGTATTTGTTTGGATATCTAAAACATACCCTGTCGGACATCTAGTTAACTTTAAACTAACTTTAAGCTAACTATTTCGCAACTAGTGGTGACTGGTACTTGGATTATTTTTTAATGTTAAAAGCTAGATCTTTTGACACTGTGATATCCTAGGACGTAGTCTGTCGTCCGATTCATTGCTACTGCATTGCAGTTATTTTAAAGTCAACCATTTTTTATCGGTCCAAAGTTCGAATCCCACATTGCAATTTTTTGTATTATTATTATTTTTTTTTTATATTTTGTAACAAACATGATTACAAAAAAAAAAAAAAAAAACAAACACATCCTTGTTTGGAAAAACACAGTTGATCACTTGGTAGTAGTTAATAATAAAAAATTTAACCTAAAGGGAGCTATTTTTGTATTCATTTACTGTAGGTTCGACAGGGTACTTACTTGCGAACACAGCTACACACATACATATGCCAAATTCAAAGTCAGCTTAGATCTACAGTGTTATTAAGAGCTTAAATGATAACAGTATCTGTTCTAGGTCGAGATTCTAGCATTTTAAATAGTCCCCAATCTTGTTCAGCTGCAAACTCTTATAAGAGTACATTATATAAGAGTCAAGTGATGATTAAGGCAATCTTTGTGAACTTAATTTGCTACTCAACTGCTTCAGCGTACGGGAAATGCATATAAAAAAGCAATTGATTTTTTGACATAGACTTTAGTTTGAGGATCGAAACCACATGCATTAGAAAGAATATTGAGCCGTAAGAGATTTTAAGATTATATAAAAGTAGTTGCTGTATTAAAGAAAGAGTGATTTTACACTTTTACTTAAAATGACAACAGGTGTTTTCATACAAATTACAAGATGACCAGCTGGTGATAATTGCAGACTCTGTTGTGTAGTCAGAGATAAATAGACTCTGGAACATATATGGAAATGCCTTAAAAAAAAGGTGTACTCGGCAACCCTATCGGCATCATTTGTGCTCTTTATGAAAAAGACTCTTAGTCCTTCACAAAAGCGTCTGAAGCAAATCATTTTCAACAAATTTTGCCCTAAACTAAGAATGTCAGCTTTTAGCGCTTCGTTTTAGCACAGTCCATGACAAAGCAACAAGAAAAAAAATAGTTCTATCATAAGAAGCATGGCCTACACTTTCAGTGATCACAATGATGATATATTTCCTCGAACACATAGGGTCAATGATATGCGATTAACTTTGAACTATCTTTAGGAACTAACATTAAAAGTTTGACTTAAAAATAACAAAAAAAATAAGCATAGTAAACTTATTGACAAATTTTTTTAACCTTGACACAATATTCACAACATCCTATGGTACAGAGGAGGACAATGTCAAAAAAGAGAACATGACAAAATATTCAAAGCATGTGTTTCAATTAATTTTACTTTACAGTGATGTTTTTTGGTGGTTCACATAGAGCACCATAAAGAAGATACAAGTAAGCATAAGCATATGCCTCTGAGAAATATAAAAGATTTGACCTGATAATATTAGGAACCAGGATCCTTGGCCACTTGGGAGGGATATTGGAGAGTTAGCAGTTGTAGAGGTTAAGTGGAGAGGCAAGCATCAAAAAGCAGGCTAACGTGCTCTAAGCCTGCAGAAGGATGCTGCGTAGAACACAGGGTTTAACGATAATTCTTACACGATCTTAACTGCCGTGGCTAAACTAATCTTATAATAATAAATATTTCTATCGTGAACTACACTAGAGAAACAAGTTAGTTTTAAGCGCCTGACAAGCTCGAAAAACTTCCGGGAGTGTGTTTAACTGCATGAATTTCATATAACTTACTCTAGTTGCAATTAACGTAGAAAAAAAAATTCACTCCGGAGCCATATGGCCATATAAAGGGTTATTGGCGTAGCAGCGACTACATTCTCTTGAAGCTAAGCTTTGTTAAGCCAAATGTTACTTTAAAAAAAGGATGGCTGGCGTGCCTTTAACTGGACCCCAGGCAGAGCTTAAGATGGAGAGGGAGAAGACATCTGTGCTGCGGCAAAAAGTTTTGGGGAGACCTTAATGTTTGATAACAGCAATTACCTTAGAAAAACATTTTTGGAACCAAATCTACTGCTGATCGTGCTCTGTCCTCCCAAACTGAGGATTCTTAGGTCAACATGTTTACTGAGAGTTTGAAGGCTGTTTAGGTAATTTTCGTTAACCTCCCCTACTCTTCAGTTGTTTAAGTCCTAAAGGAATCTATTGGAAAACTATGTGATTTAAAAAAGATATTTACATGGTTTATGGGCACATATGTCTTGGGGATACTGATATGGGGGTCTGGCTAAGCAAGGGGTTCATTTGTCCATAGCAAAAGTAGCGAACCTACATGCTAAATTAGGAGCATAAACTTTGCTCCTGATTGGCAACCTTGTTTTTGAAGTGTCAAAAAGTTAAAGTTTTTCAGCTCCGTAATTTTTTATAATTTTTATTGAATAATTCAAGTTGAAATATATTTTTCTAAGACAACCTGCTGTTTAAACAAATAAATCGTTGTGTAAAGAGTTAATCTTGTGGAGTACTACTGCGGGATTCGTTATTTTTGTGTTCTTCAACATTCCCTACATTCTACACTGGCGGCGGCTTTTGCTTCTATTGGCTGTAAACATTTTTATATTTTACAACATTGTGCCTGATTTACAACATTGTACTTAACTACAAAAACTGCAGTGTACAAACATAAATTTCATTTGGTGATATAATTAAAATTATTTTGGTGTTCTGCATTAAGAAACCATTATATGTACATATTTTTTTTCTGCAATTGGTTTGGTGTTTTTTTTTTATTTTGTTAATAATTGGCGCTCCGCTAACAATCAGCTGATTTTAATAAACACCCGGTGCTGCCAGATTTCTTTTTTATCGTATAAGTGGGGGATAATGCCTAATTGTGTAATTTAAAAAACCGATGAATAATAAACGTACACTTGAAGCTACATCGCCTGATTACACTGAAAAGAATAGTAAAAAATATTTGTCTAGTCAGAATATGACTGAAAAAAGTCAATCAGCATCCCAAGACGTTTTCTCGTGGAGTAGGTTTAGTGATCTATTGGATGATAAACTGAAAGATGTTGCTAGAAAAACAGACCTAGTAGTGATCCAATCAGAGATACAAGAATTAAAAGAAGAGAACATAAGACTTAATAATGATATTAAAAAGCTCACATCACGTCTTGAGTACATTGACCGTAGGTCGCGTTCTTCTAACGTTGTTGTTGCCGGTTTGAATTGTAAAAATGTACAAACTGCTGGAGAAAAATTTACAAAACTATGCAGTGATGTATTAAGAGTCAACGCTGATGTGGTGTCAACCCGCATGATTTCTTCTGGAAAATCGTTTTTGTTCAGCTTAGGATCGAATTCGCAGGCTTTCAACGTCGTTGCTGCTAAAGGTTTATTAAAAGGTCAAGATGTGTTCATTCAAAGAGATTACACTGAAGATGAACAAAATGTGCGATATAACCTGAGACAATTAAGCAAAAATATTTCAAAAGCTAATGATTCTGTTAAAGTCAGGCTTGGTGAGTTTTGTATATTTATAAATAACAACAAATATACGTGGTCCAATGGCAAAGTTTGTGCTGATTCTGTCAATGATGCTGAGTACTTAAAAAATCTTTTATCAGAATGTAATTTCGTTATTGATGTTTGCATTAAGGATAGTATGAATACAGTGAATCGTAATGTTAAAAATGTAGATATTTCAAATTCCCAATAGCAATTTTATTTATGCCATTTAGTTTCATATAATGTAGCAAACCTTGAAAAATCAGTAAAATTTAGTAAATTTATTACATATATCAATAATTTTGATGTATTTTTTCTTTTTGAAACCCATGTTACAGCTGACAGACAGCACTTGTTTTCGTCATATTTTAATAATTATTGTTTACATTGGATTGCAGCTACGAAAACGCATAGAGCTGGACGTGCTAGTGGTGGCTGTTTATATGGTTTCAAAAAAAAAATCTTAAAAATACTTATGCTTTTAAATTTTTAAACATGGGGATATGTAAAATATGATGAGGTTGAAAAACTATTTAGATTTTTTATTAAAAAGATGTTGTATCTACCTACCGCTACACCTAATTACATTTTGTATATAGAAACAAACCTAGAGTCACTATACGTATCTACCTTAAGACTTCACCTGGACTATATTAAAAAAGTATTAAGTATGAATCCTCACAGATTACCTCGTATTTTGGCATTAAAAATTATAGAACAAAAAATTAGTTGGGCTAAAGAGTGGGAAAATCTTTGTCAACATATACAGTTTACCCCTGATAACTCAATATCTCCACTTAGCAAGCAGTGGAAACCTATATTGAACCAATTCAAACTCAAGGAACGTAATGATTACATAGAAAATGCAAAAAGTTCACAGTTTCATGATCTATAGTCTATACTGGACTACAATGTTTCATCATTATATACTTAAAATTTTTCTCCACGTACAGTCAGTTTAATAATAAGGGCTAGAGGTGGCTTGTTAGACTTGAATGCAAGGTCTTTCAAAATAACACTGTTGGTATTTGTACAATGTGCAACCTAGATGCTTCGGAAAATACTTTTCACTTTATTGGTGTTTGCCCATTGTACAAAGTATTTAGGATACAATATTTTGGTAAAACCATACTTAATTTGAATGATGTTATATGTATACTAAATGGCTTAAACTTTTACTCCCTGTATAAATATATAGAAGTTTGTTTAAAATATAGAAAATTTATTTTAAATGAATTTGTTTTTTAATTTTCCATGTAAATATTAACTTATAATTTATCTTGTTATTTTTATTAAAATTATATAAAATCAATATTTTTTAAATAAAATTTACTTTCCTAGAATTGTGCCAATCTGGCTTACAACAAAATGTTATGCCATATATAGATTTAGATATTAAACATATTGTAAATGAATTAAATATGTACATACAAAAATCTATTAATAAATAATAATAATAATAATAAATAATAAACTTTGCTCCACGGAGGTCTGAGTCAACACCACTTTGTGTATAATCCGTGGGCGGTCATGTTGCTTTTATCTTTCAAAAGAGTAGGATGACTGGCCAATAGCGATTGTAGCTTTTGTGGTGAACCCAAGGCTAGGGAGATAAATAGGCAAATTTTTTCTGTTAATTATTCGTGGGGTCTTAGCACTTTTACATGCTGGAGCAGCTATCTGGAAATGGAAACTAAAAACTGCTAGGTCATGCCAATAGAGTGTGGAGTAACCTGGATCTTATAACATTGCATTGATTTGACTGAAATCATCGTGCTATCGTTTCTTCTTGTCTGGTAGCACTAACGACCTAGTGCGCCTATATGCCATCTTTAGGGCCAGCCAGTTTAACTTAAAGAAAGACAAGATCGGTAAAATCAAATGAAACTATATCAAGAGGGATAAGCCACAATTTAAAAAACATCCAAGGCATGTAACTAGAGTCGGCCAAAAAAGGAAATTGCAAAAGGTGACAATTGTGCACAGCCGACCAACCCCTAGAGGCAATTGGTGAAAACAAAACAAAAGCAATAAAGCTCCTATTGGACAAAGCAGGCAAGGCAGCTACCAATTGTTTTTTTTAAGGAATCAGGTTGGCAAGCCCTGCTTCACTAAAGAGGAATAAAGAACAGGTCTTTTAGTTCTATTATTTTCTAGTGCTTGCGTGCCCCAATCCTATTTGCATTAAGTCTTATTTTTGATACCTCTCATATACAAATAAAGGTATATATCAGTTTGCACTTCCATTTGGTTTTTCGACAGTATCAATTTGCGACTCTATAAAGTGTATATAGTAAGGATCCTTACAAATCAGAATCTCGACTTGTCCATATCCATTCTTTTATCTGACCTTTAGAGGAAGTATCGTTTCCAAAACCAAGTCAAATCCTAGAAAACCGGGTTTTGAAAACTATCTGAAATATCCTTAGCAGATAGTTTTTTTATTTCAGAAAAATTGGACCCGGTATCCCTATTTGTCTTAGTTACTGTTGCAGAATAGTAGTCTCAACAAAAGCGGTCAATTTTTCTAAAATTTTTATTATGCCTTTTCTCAAAATTATAATAGTAATTGACTTGAAACCTAGCAGAAAGTATTTTTTTTATATTAATTACATTGTAAAAACCACTGCAATAAATAAGATCATGGGGATTTAAAAATACAAATGTAAATATTATATGAGATTGGGCACATCGAAATAGGGAGTGTCCACTTAGTTTCTTTGCCGTTGTATATCCCTTACATTACAATCAGAATTATAACAATTTTTTAAGTTTGGCTTTGTAAAATCCATCTAGACCTTTGTTAATAAAATTAACTTGCACAGCTGAATATGTGATGTGCCATTAAATTGCACGTTACATACTCTTAAAACACCCTAATAAACATTTCCGCCAAATCCAGTCAATGTATGTTTAAGTCTAAGCAGTGGCTTGTTTGCAAAATTTTACATATTTATACATACATCACATCTCAATACATAAATACACTTGTGTTTGTAAGTCTATTTGGCTTAGTGTCTGTTGACATTTAGTTTTCTATGGTAAACTATACTCTAGCTTAAATGTTGTTCACTGTCAATTACAGTTAATCTGGTAATTAAGAGCTATTAAATGTAGAAATAGTCTTCGTTAGATTTAACTTTGTCTATTTGTGTATGAAAATACATGTCGATGTTTATGTGGGTGTAACCATTAATGCATCTGTATGTGTATGTTATGCAATAATTTCTAACTTCATAAATATCAAGGAAAATCCAAATAAAGATTATGTTTAAAAGGTCAGCTTAAGATAGTTCATGTGTTGTTGATTGTGATTGCGGGCTAATTTCGATGTAACTTTCGGCGTCGAAGTTTTTTTTTTGCAAAAGTACGTATTTTGAATGGGTTGCAGCATTAATTTAAACTATAGCTACATATTTATAATAGGGAAACATCAATTTCTTTTTTAATTTTAATTCTTTAAAGCGAATTACACGAATTTTTTTAAATATGCCCGAGTTGACCAGTAAAGCCATACTTTTCTCCTTATATTTTTGTTACGAAACCTTAAAAGAAATTTATTTCGTCAACCTATTTTTAAACATAAACACATTTATACATTAAAAAAAAACCCTTAAATGAAAATCTTTGTTATTGCCTATAAAAAAAATTGGCACAAATCGTGAGTTGGTATTAAAAGTGAACTAAGAAATAAGAGCGCAATTTTTGACTGTGCCGAGTCTAAGATACCCTTAACATTCGTCTGACGTAGTCTGATGTAGGTAAGCTGTTTTAAAATTGCACATATTATCATTATTTGGGATGGGCTTAAAGTCCAGAGCTACCACAATTTTCGAAATATTAAACTCACAATATATTAGGCTGAATCAAAATCCTCTATGGCTTTGCCATACTAATAACAATGCCTCTATTGTCTATGTTTCTTTGATTATTCGAATGGCAACAATAATTTCTCTAAGAGCACTTCAATAGAAAGTATTAACATAATTATTAATTATATTTAATAGCAAAAAAATTAAAAAACAATAAATTAAAATGCAAAAAATTTTTGTTATTTAGTTGGAAGTTGTATTAAGCTCATTTTAAAATTTGTTTTCAGGCAATAAAAGTACAAATTTTAGAAAATATTTAAGCAACATGCGCACTTATAAAATAGAGATAAGAAAACTTATCATCCATTTTGTATTTATGATTTTTGAGCCTTAAAAAAAAGACAAACTTCTTTTAAGTGAGTGAGCGGTGTCAAACATTTTTTCACACTCTTTTATGAACGTGAGAACACATTTTTTTGGAATTTTTTATTCATGAGATTTTTCATGAATGATTTTCATAATAATTATTTCATTTATTTATATATAAAATTTTAAGCTAAATCGTATTTTTAAATGTTTTTGTTTTGATTTCTCTTGTTTCCCTATTTTTCTCTTTAAAAGCTGTGAATTTTTTACAAAATGTATGAAATTTAATAAAAGTGCGGCAATATTGTTAAGGGATTTTTTTTTTCAAAGTAAGAGCGTAAGAAAAAAGTTGTTAAAATTAAATAGATTCTAATTTTATAACTACATTCTGCAGCGTTATTTTTAGTAAAATTGTTTTGCAAAAACATCATACTCTTTCAGCATTGAATAGTCCGACACATGCTGCGTATACGCAATATTGAATTTCAAATATATTATTATTGATTATACGTAAAACCTCATGCATGTTTGCAAACTTAAAATTTCTTATGTAAAAGCTGGATACTATCTTAAATTAACTTATAATGCAATAAAACAATATTTCCTTTCACATTAGGGCTTTATTAAACTACAGCCTTCCCAACTACAGGAATGCCGAACGAAAGCATCGCGAAAAAAGCATTTAATATTTTAATTAAAATCAGTGTTTATAAAATTTTTGTTTTTAATCTTAGAGTAAACAGTGTTTTAATATAATACTAAAAGTTACTGGATTTAACTGTTTTCTCATTTTTTTACACAGAGGCACAACTAACTTAAGCAACTACTAAAGGGAACAAATGTACCATATTTCCGTTCTGCTTTTTTAATTTTAAAAATAAAGGAATACACCTTTTGGCCAAAAAAACACTAGCAAGTAAACAAGAGTCTTCACGAAATGTGCAACAATGGCACAAGTATGGGTTTCTCGTCTTCCCTCCAGTAAATAAACATTAACAAAAAGAACAACAGAAATTCTATGTATTTCATTGCAAGCTTTTGTGTTTCGATTATGGATGTATGTGTTGAAAATGAGGCAAGCTGAAGTTGAATAAAATAAAGAGAGCTACACTCATGATTAATGCATTAAGCAAACAGTTGCACCAGTTGTAAACATTCAACTGCAACCAACGCGTTATAAAATGTCTATGGTTTGTATAACAGATTCTTGAATTTGTCCTTTTGGCGATAAAAACACGAAAGGAGAATTAAAAGAGCAGTCGACTATTGAATAAAGTAAGAAAAAAGAATAATTGAATTTGCAAAACACTGAATAAAATCTAATGCAATAAATGAATGACTGAATAAGTTAGAAAAATGTATACAATTTTTTTTAGTTATTACTATGTACAACAAACGATATTTATTTTTAAAAGTTATAAAAAAAACATTTACCAGAGCCTGCAGTTAAAACAAATTAATAAGAGAAATTATGTTTAAGTAACAGCTTAATAATAATATGGTCAAGAAAATGAAGGAAAATAAAGCCACTATTATATGTATGTATGAAAAAAAGAAACCACATGATTTTTGAGGTTTATTAACAGGAAATATAATTTAAAATTTTTTTCGGCTGCTAAAATCTTTTACTCTGGTTGAAAGGAATATTTCCTAATCTTTAACATGGTCGGTCCATACGTACCATATTATACCTTACACCACGTTTTAGTGGGGCCTTTTAAACGAAACGGACTGAAAACATTCAAGTCCAAAATACTAATTTTTATTTTTCCGAGGACGTGTTTAAAATTTCATCCAATAATTTTGAAAACTGCGACCTGAAGCATGCTCACAAGAAAACAATAAAACATGCACGCCTTGCGAGATGAACGAATGGACGGACATACTCAAATTAAAAGTGATTATGAGTTGATCATCTACATCAATCATATATGTGTTTTGGGTATGACAATAACAACAAAAAGTTTGCAGTTAAAAGTGTTCTTCGTTTATATGATTAAACCGATATACATTACTCACTTACATACGTATATTAGGCATTTCATGCAAACTGTCTCTTAGCAGGAGGAAATGCATGGTTTTAATGTCATACTTTTAATAATATTCTGCTACCTATGAAGAGAATAAGACTTGGAAGGACTTGTAAAAAGTAAGCAAATTTTAATATTGTTCATTTCAAATGATTTTTGTAAAATTGTTTGTTTTAAGACAAATTTCTGCCTTTTATTTATTTGGATTTAATACATATTTTAATTTTATTTACTTTAAAGGATTATTGTTTTCTCTTATATTATTATAAGGTTTTTTAAAGTTAAGTTTGTTCGCTTGCATTTCTTGAGTTTTTACAAAAGCTTTTCAGTGGACTTTAAACAAATTTTAAAAAAACCTCATGAATGTTTTCTGCCTTTGCTATTTATAATAAATTCAGTAAACTTATTGAGAGTTATTATAAACCACTCAGAACATTCAAGAAATATTTAAAATTTCTCAAAAAGTTTATTGAGATTATTGGATAAAGCTGAGAGTATTAATGGGGGTTTTAAAAAATTTGGTTTAATAATACTGATGATTTGGTGTAAGAGCAAATGAATTTATGAACGCAAAATAATACAATAATATACCCTGTAAATAGACTAAGTAAAATTGGGATCTAATCCTTAGAAATTTTAAAAATGTTTTATAAATGTTGAAATAAACAACACAATTTTTAAATTATTTAGGATTTAATCCCAATTTTCTTGTTAATTTATAGGGTTTGTTGTTGGTTAAGTTTGTCTATATGCATTTCGTTGGTTCTTACACCAACTCATCAGTAGACTTCAACCCAAATTCTTAAAAAACTCATGAATATTCTCTGTCTTTATATAATAATCTCATCAAACAAAATGAGAATTACTATAAAAAAAACAAAACGTTCAAGTTTTTTTAAGAATCCAACAAACCATTATTCGCTATTCGCTTGTTTTGATTTTCTTTTTCCCCTTACATTTGAATAACCATTGGTTATTACTAAATGTATTGAGGGGCAACCGAAAACAAAACCTTGTTGTTAAACAACACAATTTTTAAATTATTTAGGATTTAATCCCAATTTTCTTGTTAATTTATAGGGTTTGTTGTTGGTTAAGTTTGTCTATATGCATTTCGTTGGTTCTTACACCAACTCATCAGTAGACTTCAACCCAAATTCTTAAAAAACTCATGAATATTCTCTGTCTTTATATAATAATCTCATCAAACAAAATGAGAATTACTATAAAAAAACCAAAACGTTCAAGTTTTTTTAAGAATCCAACAAACCATTATTCGCTATTCGCTTGTTTTGCCAGGGATCCTGTAGCTTAAAAAAAAGCTACAAAATATAATGAACAAATTTTTGTTTCGAAAAGAAAACACATTCAGTGTTCTTGTTATAACCCTTTTTTTTAATTTGGCTCAAGTTTGTGTTTTAAATTTATATTTATGTGGAGAATTTTAAATCGGGGTCCTGCAAAACTAGGGAAATCAAAGTGGACTAAACAACAAAACGTTACCTTAACTACGCATGCTAGAAGCAAACTTAAAAAAGTATAATATTTTACTTAAAAAGTAAGGGAGCCCGTGCTTGTCAGCTTTTCGAAATTTCGGAAACCTTAGAGGAAAACAGGGTTAAAGTTATATATTGTGATTAAATTCATTCTGCAATCAACAAAGATACAAAGATCATTCAAATTGTGATCAAAAAGTCATTAAAAAAAACGAGTATTTTGTTGGTCCCTTTTTAAAATTTTTTTATGATTTTGAGTCCAAAAAGGGAATTTTCTCAAACTTTTGACGTAATGAGTATAGTAAAGGAATATTAAAGAAAGGGCCATGAATCCCGGTTGTGGCCCTAAGATAACTAAATCGACCAACAGTAATTCCCTTATAATTTAGTAATGTTTTAAAGCGTCCAGGAAAATTAAAATAATGTTTTTGTTTTTGAAAATTTGAGATTTTGAAAAAATTATTATAGAAATTGTTCATTCATTGTGTTTTTGGCATTTCAAACTTTGTTTTTTTTTTACAATTAAAAGTTTGCTTACAAACTACCGAGTAAATTTCAGATTAGTTACGAATAAGAAACGCGATTTTAATAAAATATTTTCTTGAATTTATTTTTATTTTGGCCTGGGCCCTTCTTAAAACGGTAAGTTTTTACGACTTTTTCTATCAGTCGAACATTACTTTGTCACACATTATTATCTTTATCCCCCAACTAAGATACTGAATAAAAATATTATTGATCCATTTTTTCTTAAAGCCCCCTTAAAAATGTATAATTTTCTTACTTGTTGTTTTTTTTATTTTTACAGTATTGCCGTTACAGGAACAGAAACTTAAACATTTACTTAAATTGCCAAACACAAACACTTTACCTTAAATTTTTTAATGATAAGCGCAACCCATCTTGCATCCATTTATTTAGTCCTATTTAATTGAAAAAAGTATACAAGCAGCAGGAATATATGAACTTTTTCTTATTCAATTAATTTTTCATTAATAAAATTAATGTGTCATAAATGCTAAAACATGAAAAAGGCGACAGTAATGTTAACATCGTTTCTTAGAAGGCATTACTCTGAAACTAGACGATATGAAATACTACAATACCCTGTAGAGCGCAAATGGTTATTGTTTACAAAAATGTCTTATAGGAAAACCAGAGCTGTCAGTCATAGTTTGAAATTTACTGCAGTGACATATGCGTTTAAGTATGTTAGAACGATTTGAAAAATGTTTATTTGTCCTAAAACCAGAGTAGCAAATTTAATGTGTCTTATTGTCACTGATATACCTTTATTTGTTTCTGAAAAAATTTTAATAATTTTTTTTTAAATCTCCAATTTTAAATAACCCCTCTTTATCCTTTTTAAACTAAGAGTTATAAGTATTTTAAATCGTTTTTAATTTGGGAAATTTATTAGAAAACTTTTGTAACACATAAATGTTAAATTAATTTAGAACTAAAACAAATATATTAACCTGTGCATCATATCGTTTGGTTGTTTGTTCAGTCATAAAATTAAAGTAAAAAAACATTTTCACTTTATTTTCATTAGAATTTTAATAGTTTAAGGCCACACAAACACTATTAATATATATTTATAGATACACACACCAAGTAATAGAATGTAGTTAGTATTTAAATGTTTTTTTTTTAACATTGTTTTATGTTTTCTAATGGTTTATTTCTTTTTATATATTTTTTGGTTTATATCGCTTTGCCTGATATCTGATGTCATCCGGTATTAAACGAATATTCATCACTTGTATTAAATAACATTAAAAGTAGACGATGGTTTGTTTAAGCCAGAGTTTTCCAATATGCTTGATAAATAAGCCGTCATATATTAAGGCTTTAAAAGGATTAAAATATAAAAGGTTTAATATATAAGATAGATGGAAGATTGAGTGTTTTTTTTTGAACGGAGTTTGACTATCAATAAATATATTTACAAAAAAACATAAAGTTATGGTGGACAGTGTAAATTCAGTGATCATCTTAGCTACCAGATTATTGTCTCCAAAGGGCAATGCAGTTATTAAAAAAATGTGTTGCACCTAGTCAACACATACTTCAAAGAAATGTGCTCTTAAAAAGAATTAAAAGGGTTGTTTTTTAATTAAATTTTTAATTGGTAAAGATTTTGTATATTATTAACATGTTAATTCATAAAAACAACCTTTTTAATTACATTTATTTTAAAACAAGCAAACATCGAACTCTGGCTTATGCAAAACCTGTAAATTGATGCGACATGTGCTTTATCTTTTCGATGTTCCCCCTTCATGACTTACAGTCACTATTTTTCACTACCCCCGTTCAATGGAAGTTTGCTTATAGCTTTGACAGGCCAGTTAGTGCACTCTTCATCTTACGCTTCAAAAAGTATTGTTTATTAAAGACAGGTAGCAGATTTATATTTTCAAATTGCAATAAAAAACGTAATAATTGACACAACGTTTTATAAAGAGCATTGAATGGTAGAATGTAAATGCAGATTTTATTCTTAAAAGAACGAGTAGTCTAAATGTCTTCCGTCAAGCTGAGCACACAGTTCACAACGGAGCCTTATGTTCTGCGCCACACTGCAGTAAACTTGGTTTAACTGAGTTGATTTCTCGAAGAATATTTTCATTTTAAGCGACAAGAGAGTGGGGATTGTTATTATAAACCTGCTCTTTGAGGTAGTCCCATAAAAATATACATGGGATTAAGACCGGGCGACCTCGATGGCCATAGGGTGTCCCCAAACCGAGGAATACGTTTTTGGGGGAAATTTTCCCGAAGCAAATTCATTGAAGCCCTGGGCTTGTGAGCAGTCGCCTCGTCTTGTTAAAACTATGTATGTGAAAAGTACGATGGATGATCTTGCACGTTTGGCAAAAAGAATTCCGTAATTATGCGTCGATAATTTTCACCGTTGACATTCGTCGCCTGGCCTCGAGAATTGTCGAAGAAAAATGGTCCAATTATCTTATGCGTGGATAAGGCACATCAAACAGTTACCCTAGGGCAATGCAATGGTTTTTGTTGCTTTAATCGAGGGTTTCGGTTTCTGGGAGACCAGTAACGGCAGGTTAAATGTTTATGGAAGTCCTTGAAGATCGACTGCGCCCCGGCCGTGGGACAATCATAGCCGAAGCAGTTGCGCGGAATCTCTGCACCCTTAAACGAATTTTATTTAAACTTGGTCAATCCTGTATTCGCCGAATACCAAACTTTGAACTAAATTGTCGACGAACAATTACTTAAGAAACATTACCCTTAACAAATGTCTCCACAGCAAAATGCTAAATTAGCTTTTTAGCAACATCTAGAGTGCTCGAATGTCACACAAGCAGCCCAGTGGTGCGGTTCAAAAACTTTTTTAAAGGATAGGATGTTCACATCTTTAAAATAATTTAACAATAAATACAATGATTTTGCGATTCAGTTAATTTTTAACGACATTCGCTATCTTTAAAGTCAACTGTTATTGTTAAATAAACAGAAAAATTTTTTAGCGGCTGTACAATCGTTACATGTAATTTTAATTTAACGATAACAATTTTTGTGTTGTTAATCCTATCAACAAAAGTCTGTTTTGTATATTTTATATTATTCTAACTGTTTTTATGTTTTTCGCTTTATTGAAATTTATTTTACAATCAACTTTTTTTTAATTAACTTGTTAATTCATTCAAGCAATCGAATTGTTTAAAGTTAGCTTTTTTTTCTTTTTAAATATCAAAGCTTTGAAGGTGTTCAATGGGATAAAATTTGCAATTTTTAAGTACGATTTAGGTAATTTATATAATCATTTATGTAACTAAATCACGTTTTCTTAATTTATAGATTCCTTAACCTTATTGTTTTCCAGGTGGCCTCAAAATAGTTTTTTTATATTTGCGTTTAAAGATAATCTCACTCAACTGTTTGAGTCACATAAAACTTGATTTTTAAGAAAAGTGTAAAGAAAGAATTTTTAAGTAAAACATTGTCAGTTTAAAAGAAAATTTACGGTAATGATTTAAACATTTCCTTTTAGAAGCCATAATTGCACATTGTGTTTCACTGCCATTTCCAATGATAAGGGCGATAAAGCTTCTTTCCACTAATACTCTTAATGCTGTTTTTTCCATCACCAGTTATTGTGTCTGTACTGTTTAGCATAAAGTTAAAAAAACAGGTCAGTTCCGTGCTAAGCGCAAGGCTTTAGCATTTGACTTCTTTTGCATCTGTAGTAAAGGTAAAAAGAAAACATGTCAAACTATATAAATAAAAAACTGATGTTAAAGATAAAGCATTATGACATTGAAATGCACTCAAAAAATTGTTGTTTGAACAAATTAAAGAGATAAAAGGACGTAACCTCTAAACGTACATCTTCTAATACATTGTTCTTTTGATGGCAAGTTTTCGAGTGTAAATATTTCAGTCCCACATAAATGTGCCGGTTTACCCTTTTGCTAAAGTGGGGGTTATTTGATATTTTTCTGATAAATTTTATAAACTGCACAAGAGTGTAAGTATGTTTGTGTGGGTTGTATATCTGTTGTTGCTCATGATGAAGATTAAATTGATAACAGTAGTGTTGATGCTGTAATGTAACGTAAGAATATTTGCTTAAACAACGTCATAACTCAAATAAAGCATTTTTAATGTTATGACGCAGAGCTGTTGGACATGCTGTGCTGTAAACTGTATATAAATTTTATCTTCTAATTGTTCTTACTTTTAATGTTTGAAGATAAAATGGCAATTTTCTTTTTAAGTAAATGTAAGCAAATCGAAAACTTTAAACGCGTTTTTCTTGAAATGGCGTTTTTTTAAATTATGACGTTGTTTTGGAAAATGAGCGAATTGTATATGGGTTAGTTTAAATTTCGTTTTATAATTTGACTCAATAAAAATGTTTAACTTCATTCGATTACAAGTAGCATGCAGCAATCATAACATGAAACCAAAGGAGACAAACAATTTATAACATTTTATTTTGTACCATATTTCCCAATAATCTAATTATTGGGGTTATTTATTTTTACCACATTCGAAGCGCTAGATGTAGTCGATTTAATAGCTAAAGAAACAGGGTAAGAGAAGTATATAGATAAGTTTGAATGTTAAACAAGTTGAACGTCAAATTGAGCAAACTTTAAAGTAAATAATAAAAAAAACTGTGTGTCGGCAAGACCTTAGTAAAGTAGTCAGAATCAATACATCAATCACAGTTTTGAACATCAATTAATTCTTTTATGGTTAGGTTAGGTAGGTTAGGTAGAACAGGCAGCCGTTGAAGGAAAGGATACAGCTCACTTGGGTCCGCTTAATTCGGTCCCTTTGTGTTACCTGGAGAAGCAGATAGAATAGGTTGAGACGGAAGGAAAGAAGAAATTTAGAGAAGGGTAGATAAGAAATAAAGAAAGAACAGAAAAATGAAGCAAACTTACCAGGGTCTCTGGTGGGAATCGAACCCACAACCCCCAGACTGGTAGACTTGTGCACTTACCACTGATCTACCGGGGCACCTTCTTCTTCTTTTATGGTTATTTAAAGGAAGTTTTTGTGTCAAGAAAAATTTTTTATTTTTACTAATGTTTTAGCATTTAAAAGGGTAATTCAGGCATTGACAGCTCGCTCGATTAAATAAAATTTTAATTCGAAAATAGGTATATTTTTTTCTCCTTTTTTTTGATTTTTTTTCTATAATTTGGTCGAAAATTCCTGGTTGATGTGGTAGCATCGTTTTCCTTATTTCTTATAGTTAAGCAGATAAAATGGCCTTCGCTAGTTCAGTTAATAAATTTAGTTAAAACAGATTGTTGTAACTTGTTATTATAAACATATTTCAAATGAAATTATTATTCTAAAGTACTTGACTTCGCTCGTTAATTTTTGTTACATTGAAATTTCGTCATTTTTTTCAATTTATGTGCATGTTTTTGTTGTAGTTTCATAGTAGGTGCAGCTTTTTCTTTCCTCTTATTAAAATGATTACAAAATTCTATTCTTCTTTGTCCTGCAGGTGTCGTAAAAGGGGGTTACGTTACTAATGAAAATTTATTGATAATAAATTAAAGTTGTCGTTTATAGATTCGCTAAAAGTTTGACGTGAGCAAGGATAAAATTGAAATAAAAAAAGTAAAAAGGATGAGAGAAAAATTAAAAGCATCTTGTATACAGTTTTTACGGTAAATTTTATAAAACAATTTGCACAATATAAATTCTTAGAATAGAGTGTAACGAATGTTTGCCTATATTCCCATATATCTGTGCCGAGCCTTATGCACCATTTTGCATCGGTATTTTTGTATTTTCAAACCTCTGTTCTAGCCGAGTTACTTCGTACCGCAGATATTACAATAAAAAATACTTTGTGCTGGGTTTGAAGTCGATAGCTATTCTAATTTTTGGAATAAAAAACTTCATAAAATTTTAACGTTTGTATGTCTATAGATAAATTGTAGAAGGTTTGAGGTCAAGAGTCTTAGTAGTTTTCGACATATTCTTATTTAAAGTTAATAAAATTTTTTTATTTGGAAGGGGGCTACTGCCCCCCCTGCTCTTTCCCAACTATTTTTATTAAAGTAAGGCACTGCGGCACAATTATTTTTGTAAGACATTCAAAGTCGAAAGCTGTTATAATTTTCGAGATAAAGCGTATCGAAAATTTTATAACAATTGTTCATTTGTATGGAACTATCCCTACCCCTGCTTCTACCCAAAAATTTTTTTTCCAAAATGTAGGCACTACGGAACAACTATTTTTTGCCTTAATTATACCCACACAACATATGTTCGTACGTGGTAAGGGTATAATTCGTTTGTGCAAATTATTGTAACGCCCAAAAGTAATGGTCGGCCTAAGACCATCTTCAAGCATACCGTTCGACTCAGAATCACTTCCTGTGTCAAATAAAGCATGACCTTTACGTCCGTTCTTCTGGCATATTATCCATGTATTCTTATGAAAAACGCTACAGGTCGCAATTTTGACAAAATTTGGCACAGATAAGTTTTTTGGTACTGAAACGAAGCCTTTTGTTATTGATCGTTCTAGCAGCATTTTAGGCTGCAAATGGCTCCAACAATAATCTATTTTGGCAAATCTTTGCACATGTGTCTGAATTAATATCGTTCACTAAAATACTGAGCAAAAATATCTCCGTCACATTTTTTGATATGATTCCCAACTAAATGCCCATCCGGAATAAGCATTTTGGGCTTTAAATGTCTAGAATATTACTTAAACTTCACAGAATGCTTCACACAAATTTATCCCTATGCCACCAACCATTACACTAAATGCAAATTTGGTGTAGGGTATAATATGATCGGGCTTGACCATATATTCTTTTCCTTTTTGTTTTTATACAAATAGTTGTTTAAATAAAATTTAAATCTATTTAGTTTAACAAAATTTTTGGATTTACATTTTCGGTTATAGTTTATAATAGTAAAAGTTAACTCTTAAAATATTATCCTGCATTTTAAATGCTTTCTATTTTACCACATTCTAAATACTAAAATTATTTGCCATTATAAATTCCTTAAAACTCTTCCATGGTCTTTTGCACAAGCACGCTCATTCACTTCTGTTCTTGTCAGTTACGAAACTCTTTTTCGTAGATTTCTTGCGTCAGAAAGAAAGTTTCAGCTTAATTATAAATCACGTTGTAATTCTACTATAGATTTCGCTTTATACTTACACATTTAGTAAATAATAAATATTTGACTGTGTGTGTGCGTGCATGTGTGCGTTTGTAGCTCTAAGTTTGTTTGTGTTTGTATCAACGTATTAATACAATGATTTTACCGATAATTACCGGCATCCACAATGAGCTGGGAATATTCTTCTTGTCATAATAATGATTTAACAGTGGAATTATGTCGGCAAGAACACAAAACAAAGAAGAGGGAAATTATTTTGCATTATAACCTAAAGGGTGCTTTAAAAACATTAAAAGTTTTATTTGGGACTTTTCCTGTAGTAACAAAACTCAAATTGCGTTCAACAGCTTACAAAGCAAAGGGGTAAAAATTATGTATTGGTACTTTTTACGTATTTCTCTATAACTTTTTACCCATTTAAAATAGAAATATATTTTTGGAAAAGTTTGGAAAAAGGCTCATATGTTATACTAAAGTTCCAAAAATGGTAAGTGATATAGTATGTAATACTATAGGTACTTTTTATTAATGTTTGAGATTTTGAGCACTGAATTATGAAAGACCGGAAGTCATCTAGGTGAACCAAAAAAAGTTTTCCCTGTTTTTCGTGATAATGAAACTACAAATATGAACTCGACGATTTTTGATCTAGATAAAAGTCGAAAGTCAGCAAAGTGGACAAAAAGTACTTGTTCACAATTTTGGTACTTTTTGCATATTTTGAGCTTATGACGCTGGAAATATAAAATTAAAAGCAATTAACCCAGATTAAGGTCAAAAGTCACCAAAGTGGGCAAAATTTTATATGAAGTACAATGGTGGCTTGCTTGAGGCAATGTAAGATTTTTTATAACTAAATACAATCAAAATAATCAAAAAACTCAGTTAAATGAAAAATAATATGTGTTAATTTTTTTTAACAAATCTTTATTAAAAAAATGCCTTAAAATAATATGAGGCAATTTTGCTGGTTGGGCACATATAGGGTGCCCGCCGGCAAGGTATACTAGTTTTCTTGTTTAAAATTTTTGATTAAATGAAAGAAAATTTATCCTATACTGATAAATGTTTTATATATGTCGGCAGTTATGTAAGAAATACAACACCAGATAAATGTCCGCCTCTGTTAGCCTCACAAATGCGAGCTCCTTTAAGCACATTTTTCATTACATTCTCAGATATTTCACGCGGTTTTTCATCACGAATACTTTGTTTGAGTTGCTCCAGTGTTTCTGGTTTGTTTGCATAAGCCTTGCTTATGCAAAGAAGTCCAGTGCAGTAAAATCAGGCGACCGTGGAGGCCAATCGACATCACTATTTCTTAAAATAGCTTGTTGTGGAAAGAGGCCTCGCAGTAATGCTGGTTGGGCTCATACAGGGTGTCCGCTGGCAAAGTATACTACTTTGTTTGTTTATAGTTTGTGATTAAATGAAAGAGAATGGATCTAAAAGTGATAAATGTTTTATTTAATATCGACAATTATGTATGAAACACAACACCAGATAAATGCCCGCCTCTGTTAGCCTCACAAATGCGAGCCCCTTTGAGCACAATTTTTATTTTGTTCTCACACATTTCACGCGGTTTTTCAACACGAATATTTTGTTTGAGTTGCTCTAGCGTTTCTGGTTTGTTTGCATAAACCTTGCTTTTCAGATATCCTCACAAAAAGAAGTTCAGGGCAGTAAAATCAGGCGACCGTAGAGGCCAATCGACATCACTATTTCTTAAAATAACTTGTTGTAATCCTGGATGTATGCAATGTGGCACCGTCTTGTTGATATCACATGTAAACCAAGCCTTAAGCATGCAGTTGTGGTATTAAAACGTTTTCTATCATATCACGATATCGCTCCCCATTTACAGTCACCATTACGCCACTTTCAGTTTCAAAAAAGTAAGGTCCAATGATTCCTCCTGACCAAATTGCTCGCCAGACTGTCTCTTTTAATGAATGCAAAGGTGACTGATGACTAATTTGAGGATTTTCCCAGAACCGACTTTTCTGGTCCTCGTCACGATTAAAACAGGTTGGTTTACCGAATATTTTTCCATAATAAATTTGTTACGTCTCTAATTCACGACTGCCAAATATAAGCTGTCAATACTCCAAAATGGCGACAAAACAAAGTAGTATACCTTGCTGGAAGGACACCCTGTACAAGTGCAGTTATTCATATCAGTAATAATTCGGGTCAAATAAAAAATTCCAAGAGCTCTATTTTAGCTTTAAATTTACTTTTGGGAAAGGGCGTACTTCATGTTATTAAATTTATGAATATTTTTTTTCAAACGCACATATGTCTGAGTAAATTTCTTTTTTGCAAAAATACAGTTTTTAAAAACATAACATTATGATATTATGACCTTAAAAATATAAAGGAATATTTATTACGGCACATTTCCCATCCTTTGTTTAAGGGCCTGTTTTGCTACATTTCAACCTGAATTCCTTTAAAATAAAAATATTGACAACAACTTACATTAGAAAATTTTATTTAAACAAGTTAAAAAGTAAGAAAAAACCTTGAGAATCTTTTGCAAGTAAAATGTAGCACAAATTTTAAATTCTTTAACACCATCTTAGCCCAATCAGTTAAATATGTTTCAAATATTTTTACACTAAAAAGTAAACAAAAAAGGAAAAAAAATATCCAAAACAACAACAACAAGACTTTATTATTTGCACTTGAATGAACAGATAAACAGTCACACTTAAGTTTATAAACTTAAAACAAACACTTTAGTCAGAATCTTACTAAACAACTTGAGGTGCCTTTTTCTTTTTGGAAATTTATTTGGAGACAGTGGTTGAAAGTAGTTTTTTGCTTTACAAACGATAAACTTAGGAACTAGGAGATTTATATTAATTTTAATTTAAAAACCTATATTAAGTCCTTTAATATGCCCTATATAGTCTACTGGGTATCTTGATCGTTTAGTACGTGGACAATGTGAGTGGAAAGAATCACAATCAGCTTTGACGGGGATCAGCTTTTAGCGGAGGTCAGCGTAGAGAGCTTCTCGTAAATGTGAACCCGGACGAGAATAAAATTACTATGAAAACAAAAATCGCATACAATGACGAGTTTTGTTTTTGAGTAAGACGATTATAACCGAGAAGATCAAGTACCTGAGAGCATTCCTGGTTCGGGAATTGAATTGAATGTACTACCTAGGTGGAAGGACTATGTCCTTAAAATGGCACCTCAGTCAAAAGTATAATTTTTTTATACAAAAGGTTAATCAGACTGATACTGCTCTACGGTTTGGTGGTAAGATGAAAACAAATGAAAAGAAGTGGCAAAATGCCTACACCTGATGGGATAATAGTGTGGTTGTGGCTTTGAGTCCAACTGTCAATGCCTTTTAGAAACACTTGAGGCATATACGCGGAGAGTGAAGTAATCCAGTCCCTATCTTTTTCATACATAACTATCTGTAAATTTATTTAATTTTAATAAATAATAAATAAATAAAACTGTTTTATTTAGTGTTACTTGTTTCTCTCAAAAGTGGAAGGAACACCGCTGGGCCGCTCCAAGGCCATAAGTGGATACTTCATCTTAAATTCCATCATTATCTGTCCTACTACCTGAAACCCATAGCTTTTCTAACCTGCAATTTTTATCTCAAGAGCATTTTTTTTTTAATTCTGGCAATACTGTTTCTAGCTTCATTGTATCCCAGCAAAAATAATTTGAAGCAGTTCAAAAAGAAGCCTTATTTTCACGGTTTCCTTAGCACTGATTTCTAAAAATGCAATTTAAATAAATTTTTAAAACTAGATCAAGTAGGCCACGAATTTACACAAAATAATAATAGAATTTTTAAAATTAGTTATCGCCAATGATTTATGGGTGGATTCATGGAACATTTATTGATGAGTAGCCCGCATTTTAATGAAGATTCAATTCCCTAAATGTTAGCCCATGCTTGCCAATGACACGATGTTTATTTTACGAATGTTTCACCCTAATATGAAGCAGTCCGCTATCAGCAGAACTCATGCAGTCTTTTGCATGTCTTCTTTTGCTTGCATATAAATGAAAAAAAAAAAAAATGTTCGAAACTGAAAAATAAAACTTGAATGACCAAATGGCACTTAAATAAACGAACTAACGAACATAGAAATAAATGTGTTTGAAACTTAAACAAACTTTTCACTTCCTTTTCACTGACATTGGCGTAATAAATAAAGCAGTAAGAAAAAAATGAGTCTGTTGAAAACGCCAAAAATATTAGTTTTTTTTAATTTAATTCATTTTAAGCAGGACGTAGTCCATGTCCAAGCAACAGCACGCAAACAAACTAAAGAAAAAGAAAATTTAGTCATTCTGCTTCCACTTGTAGCAAGAGCAAACCTATCGTTCGTTAACTGTTTAAGTTAAATTTCAATAATTTTTTTTAAATATTGTTGATAAAAAGTTGTTAGAAAAGAGAAAACGGAAAAGCAGTTGTTCTTTAACAACTCGACTGAAGTGCTTTAGATATGGACTCTGCACTTTATTCACACTAGCAGTAGTGGCAGTTGCTAAAACATTTTCCAAACATTTTATTTGGTTGTTTCTTTGTTAAGATCTTTAAATGGCCGGTGCATCTAAATATCAGGAGATTTGTTGTTTTCAATTTCTTACCTTCCAGTTTTATCTGGTGTCTATACCAGTTGGTAATTTGTTAGTCTTTGTTGTTGCTATTTATTTTACACTGTTTTTCTTTAATGGTAGCAAGTTACTTCTTATCAATAGCAATCACACAATTGCATCATCATGTTGCCAATAAGCAAACCTTAAATTTCATGTTGAATATCTGTACATCACAAACTTAAAGGCCACAGTGTACAACAAGTTGTAGAAAAAAAAATTTAAAAAAAATTACAGTTAAATATGCAAAAAAAGAAAAAAAGTTAACGTTTGTGCTCTACTTCAGTTTTTTAGATTTTAAGGATCATAAACTTAGCTGCTGAACCCTAAATTCTGTCTGCATTAATACCACTTGTGCGCCGACGTCAACGACTTTATATTTATAAGCTAAAGGTTTGGGTACAGCGGAGCGGACCGGGTACACATAGTTCTCCGCAATACCTTCTAAGTTTGTAACATACTGCTAAAAACAATACCTGTACCGGCATACCTCCAACAGTTCTCACTTAGTTCATAACAAATTTTGAATTAAGGTAACACTCTGTTAAACCAAAGACGAACCACTACCGATGCTACTCGGGTGGTGTTTCAAGTAAGAAACGCAAAATGGATCGGTCCCTTAAATGTTTTCTAACTTAATGTCCCGTACATATATAATTCAAAGTAAAAGTTCGTGTTTTATTTGTGGCCGAATACGAGGGCTCGCATATTTTCCCTGTAATCGCAAACAATACCAGAACGAACGTTGAAAGAATAATATGTCAAAGATAACATTAGTTTTTTTTATTAAAAGTGAATTCTTATTAAACATTCCAAGATAGTTTTACAAATTTAAGGGTTTGTTTTTAGTTGTTGTTTTCCAATATTTTTAAAATATACTATTAAGTGTATTAGCAGCAAAAACAATTTGAGATATTATAACGTAATTGCTTTTAATATTATCTGGATAACTAAAGGAAAAATATTTACAAGTTGTTTCCTTAACATCCGTTTGCAATTCCTTGGAAAAAGGAAGAATTAATTAATTTCACATGTGTGAGTAATTGTAATTAATGTTAAAATGCATGCATGTACATGCATGTTCTTTGCAAAAGCGAAGAATAATAATTTCATTTCCTTCACCTGTAATCGTTTTGCGAGTTCCCATATACGTTTTCCACTTAGCATGTCATGCAAACAGAATAAATAAGAGCAAAAATATATATTTATGTATAATCAGAAGTAACGTATAAAGGATAAATAAATGAAGAATTATTAAGAAGCAACAAGGAAAATACATGATCCATTAATTATGTTTATTAAATTTTTATAATAAAAAATCGAATGAAAATGATATTCCAGATTTTCTTTTGACATTTTATATCATTAAACTTCTTTAAACAAATTAAGCTTTAATTTATGGCAAAAACAAAGAAATATATCATATTTAAATGGATATTTTCATTCAAGATACATAGTTTTTTTGAAAAATTTAAAAGTTTTGGTTTTATGACACTACCTGTGAAACTAAAACATGAGAATTACTGGCGGATTGTTTGTTATTATTTTTAAGAAAATCGTTCCATGTGGAACCCCAAAAGATGTCACTCTTTTGCCCTCTCTGTGGGATCATTTGGACCAGCATTCTACGCAGAAAATGGGGTTGTCTCTTTAAGGGGCAGAGACAAAATCCGCTTTGTAGAAATGCGCAAGAGACTCTGAACTTTGCACGTTACTAGACTCAGCCAAGGGTAAACTTTAATAAAACTGAAATTTGTCTTTTTACCAAAAAACAAAGCGCGAGTATTTTGACACGGTGGTCGTCAAATCGCCACTTTCAAAATATCCAAAAGAGGAAGTAGTGGAGTTTTGAGTGAAAGCTCCCTTTGGGGAAAAGAGCAGAAAAGTCGCATCGATATTTCGCTCGTTGTGCAAGGGAACGAAAGTTCAAAAACAGGACTTGGCTTCATAGAAAATTTAAAGGCATAAGAGTTACCCAATCGTGTGCCTGTAAAAAGGTGTTTGTTACGGCTTAGTACCGATCTATGAACGAGTATTGAAAAATGGATCGAAATCAAAAGCCATCTGGAGGTATTAATAACGGCTTAACTGGTACTCACTGGTAAGATCACCATGAGATGCTCATTTAAATTAATAACGTATACCCCTAAAGCGTAGGATAGTAAATGATGAAACAGAACTCGGACATGCTGTTTTTTCCATACAATTTGATTAAAACCACGCTTCTGAAAACAGTTTTTATTCTTACAGCGATTTTTTTACGCTCTAACTTTGAAAAAAGAATTCTCTCAACAACATTGCTACGCTTTTATTCAATTTCATACATTTTGTAAGAAAAGCCACACGTTTTGGAGAAAAAAAATAAGTACAAAATAAAATCAAAAAACATTTAAAAATGCAATTAAATTTTTAATTTTGTAAATTATAAAACAAAACGCCTAATGTTGTTGAAGTATTAGCTGAAGAACTGCAAAATATGATCATTATTACTCGCCAATGTACAAAAACTTTAAATTAAAGGAAGACTAGTGGAAAAAATTTTAAAATTTTTGGGCCTTACAGCAATAATGCTCAGCCCATATCACAATTGTGGAAAATAAAAATATATACACGCATTCTTATGATCTTTTATTTAGTTGTCAATGAGAAGGCGACTAATTAACATGTGCGTTGGCGCACGTGCTTTTCTTGCACACTGGGTCAAATGAATGTTGAAATTTTATGCATTTTAAAATAATTTTTTTTAATAAATATCTTTTTAGCCAAATATTTGTTTTTTATTTCTGCCAAAGAGTAAAATAATGTTTTTTTGTTTGAAAAAATCTTTAATTTTACAAAATATTTGAATAAATTTCTTTCACGACTTTTAATAAATATTTTTTTTTATTTATATCGTTTTATCTTTAATATTAAAAATATTTTTTTTAACAACAAATATCACTTATGAATTTGCATTATTCCTTTTGCCTTTTAATGAAAATTACCTATTGTGCAGTAAATTTTATTTTTCTCACCAATACACACATTTTTGCACAACACTACTTTACATGTAGGTGAAATTCGTGTTAAATGACTGCTCGTGGAGTTGCAGCCTACGTTTCAATTATGGGCCTGTTTTCTCTCAAAACCATTTTTGCTTAAAGTTGCGGTCGTGTTCTGTTTCATCGTTAATGGTGATGATTATGATTAGTGTTGTACAAAAAAAAATTATAAATTTGACTTATGGATATACATACATCGATTCTATGTGTGCGTAAATTGTCTGTATTTTTTCGCAATTTGTAAACATTTATCTCTAAGTATTTTATTAATGATTTCGATTAGTTAAAATGCAGTAAACTGCCCCAATCGATTTTGTCTAAATTTAATAATTTATTTCCTTTCCACAAGCATATATCACTTTATAATATCGTTAAAACACTTTATATTATTTTTTTACATAAACAACAATTTGAACGAAAACATTCGTATTGTTTTTTTGGCAATCACAGAAGGGGTATCCCAAGTGAATTTTTATACACTAACTAACGATTTATTGTTGTTGTGGTGATACGAGCCCTTATCAGTTCTCCGTCCAGTTGTTTGGGAAATCACACGGGGCGAAAGAATGATAAGGGTACGAATACACCGGTGTCATACGTCATTTAATGACACCAACTAGTGTGCGAATGAGTAACGGATTAAATGAGTTGAAAATCACTTTAATCTCTTTATCTTTTTTTCACTCTTTTTTATTTGTTTTTGTTTTTTTTTTGGTTAATTTTTTTCTTGTTTTCAACACGCATTATTTCACACTTATAAACAAACATACTAGTATGCCGCGAATTTAATACATCTACAAGTGTAAAATTGACTATAAAATTAAAAAAACACACACATAACATTCAAAAAGATTCATCTGTGCTTAACTCTATGAAAATAGTGTAAATTGACGATATAAATTTAATACAATTATAATTCTACCAAAAGGGAAGATTTTTTACATTTTGTTATTTTATGTAGTTTTTTCTACAGCAATAATGAATGTTAAAATTGTGTGTTAAAATGTGTATGATTTTTTTTGTTGAGTATATGTGACAACATTCATAAACATGGTTGTTTTACATTTCCGGCTACAGCAAGTGTGTGTAATATTATTTTTGTGCTGCTGTTGCTGCTACTGCTACTGTTGCTTGTTTTTGCCTTTGGTATTAAATAATTATTTTTATTTAATCAGAAAAGCTGCAGGCTTTAATAACTGTAAAAAAAACCAAAAAAAAAAAATTGTTAAATAAATATAAAAAATATGTTTATATTTATTTAAATATAAAAAAAAAACTGAGATAAAAAGAGATAGAGAAAAAATTAAATAAACCTTAATATAAAGTTATGCTTGTACATCCGTTTTACCACCACTTCCTGTTGCATGTCATGTCACAATATTTGTTCAATTGTATATACATATATGTTTATGTGTTTGTGCTTGAAAAATGATTGTAATGTGACTTTAAACTGTCAATCAATCATTTGGGGTCATCAGTTAAAAACATTGACATATTTTCACACACACAGCTATACACACATGTATATGTCCTTGTCTTTCGCATCATATTGCAAAAATATTTTCTTTTGTTTAAAATTCACTCATATCGGACATTTGAAATATTTGTTTGTTTGCAATTTTTCCTTTACTGTTGTTGCTGATAGATTAAATGCCTGAAACATAAAAATTGGTTAGCTGATTGGTTTGTTATTTAAGGCTTAAGGGGTAGAAAATAATAACAGAAATGTGTCTCCAAAAAAATTGTTACAATAATAAATGTGTAAAAGGAAATATGTAGAAGAAAATTTTGTTTACGCCTTTGTTTCCACTAGGATTAATTTGTGGAATGAAAAAAAAATGCCTGAAAGAAGTAGTAAAAATTGAAACTGAAAAATGTCACAACAAATTGTCCTTGTAATATGTTAAAAATGCAAAACTAAGCCATTAAGGAAGGGGAAGCAAGTTTTCGTATAAAGTTTAATTACTGAAAATATATACACACTTACACTAAGTTAAAAATATCACTTTATTAAAAAAAAAAAATTATTAAAAAGAATTTTTTTAATATATTTTTTAATAAAAAATAGTAAAATTAATCATTTACACAATTTGATAATTATAAGATATGTTTTTCGGTGGAATTAAAAATATTGTGGACCTTGTGGACGCAAGGGAAGGATCCTAGGCATAAAGTGCATTCTGTGGGTATCGGAACAAAACGTAATAGTAAGGAAGATAAAGGGAGTGCTATTTTTGAATATTTAGTTTTTATTTTGTCCTTATAACTTTAACAGAAAAGACACGTTAGATCGCTTAACTTTACCGATTAGTATCTTCGCCAGTTTCTGTACGAAGCCAATTATCTTCAAAATAGTCTTTGGGATACCTACCCATACATAGGATTGGCAAGGTGGTCTCACTAACGCAGCTGGTCATTAGCTGTTACTGTCAATATGTCAAAAATGGTCCAAATTATACAAAAAACTCTTTATGCAAAATGAAGGCTTCCTGATGATTAAATACAAAACTAAATAGATAAAGTTATCGATTTCGTAGCAAAAGGGTGACCAACGGGCTAACTATGGTCAACTCTTTGCTTCAAATTTAAATAAAAGAAGACGAATTGTAATTTTCATTCTTTGTTTGTTTGTGTCAAACTTTTAATTGTCTGTACAAAACCTGCCATAAATACAACAAATAAATTTTAAATTAAAAGTAAATTTCTTATTAGTAATTACATATTAAATTTTATTTAAAAAAAGTGGACATCACAATACTGTTATATATAATAAGAACTTTAAGGGCCTAATTACGTAAAACGCAACGCTTAATAAAAAAAATTGTTTGGAAAAAACTAAAATTTATAAAACTTTTCCATACATTTTGTTTTTGTTTTAGGGCGTTGCGTTTTAGGAAAAAAGAGGGTAAATGATCAATGCTTTTTTAACTGAGTATCAAAACTTGATTTTATCTTTATCCTTTTTTGTGTTCATGGTTTTGTGTATTTTCTGTTGTATGCGTAAGGTTTCTATAGTCTTACGTTTGGGATGGCTCTAATAAAGTGAACATCAGAGCAAGAGAAGAAAAGGACAGAAAGGAATTTTAAAAATTGTTTCAAAGAACCTCTTCAAAGTGTTTGTGAGAGAAATGAAAGAAGAGGCATGGAGGAGGCTTGGAAAGGAATTGAAGATAAAACTCACGAACAAAAGCGGTACATGTTGGGTTGAAAAAGCTTGACTTACAAAGCTTAAGGTGTACAAGTGTTAAGATAAAGAAATGCGATACTGACTGAAAAAGCGAAATAAAATAATTTTTAATTTTATATACTTGGTTTGTATTGTTAATGAGGATCGGCCATACGTAAGCTTTTATTTACATTTAGGTCATATAAATTAATATGGAAATATAACACAGAACAAAGTTAAATTTTAAATAGTATAAATACAAACTTACAAAATACATAATTGCCAATATGTGCATAAATAAATATCGTCTATTTGCTAAAACAACGTCATAATTAAAAAAAAGCAATTTCGAGAAAAACGCGTTTGAAGTTTATGATTTGCTTACGTTTACTTAAAAAGAAAATTGGCATTTTCTCTTCAAACGTAAAAAGTAGAAAAAATTAGAAGATAAAACTTATAAGGCATAACAAACCTGCAAAAATTAATTTTAAAAGTTATGACACTGTTTTAGCAAATAAGCGATATGTACACATACTTATGTATATGTATATGTGTGCGTTAAATAATCCTCATATGCAAAAATTAATAATTCAACGAAATGGTTATTACTCTGTTTTTTTTTGTTGTTGGTTTAATGTCAGAAAAAAAATTTTTAGAAATATATATTTAAATAAAAAAATAACAATATATATGCATTTTATTTGTACACAAAGTACTATGAGTATTTTTAATACAGAATCTCTAATTTTTTATTATTATTATAAAATGTATTAAAAATCAGAATTTAAAAAAAGCCAAAACCCCGAAAAATTTTAGGAATAAGTTTTTTTTAATTTGTTGGACTTTTGGCCGCAACTGGAGTTAATAGAACTGCATTTTTAATTTCAAAAATTGAAAAAAATATTAAAAATTAAAATGTGAGCGGCCGTTTATTTAAAATTTCAAGACCCATGATCTCAAAAAATGCGAAAAAGGTACCTTAAGTGTGAAAAGAAACTTTTTGTGCATGGTTAACTTTCGCCCTCCTTTAGGGGTCAATAGACTTTTATTTTGTTAATTCTAGACTCAAATCTTAAAAACGAAAAAATAGTACCAAAAATATAAAATAGTAATTTCTTTCATTAGGTTGACTTCCGATTTGTGTACAGGTTGACGTGCTGTTTTTCGAACCGAGTAGTGATCGTCTTGGACGATTTATATGTATTTTGTTATTGTAGACAAAAACAATATACACACTAGTCGCCCAAGACGATCCCCACTGGGATTCGAAAAACAGCACATAATAATCCTAAATTTTAAGCCTTATAATAACCCTTTAAATATATTTTGAGTTATGTATTTATCTTTACTCGTTTTAAAGTAGCAAATAGTACCAAAGTACAATATTTACCCTGTTTTGCCTCCTTCCAAAAATTGCCAGTCATAGGATGGTTTATTATTTGAGTAGAAAACTATACTTTTTAATTTTGTTTCTATCATGTACAATTTAAGAGTTTGAACTTACCTTTTCCGTCCCAGCTTTGTCTGTCTTTCTATCTGACTGCCTGTCTGTCTGTCTATCATATAGTCTACATGTCCTTCTGTCCTAACCTCTGAATGGGTTTGAACAATGATAAGTGTCTCGCGTCCTAAGTTATATTCATCCAAAGATGGAAATGAGAGTTTGAGAATCAACACGACGAGTGTGTTTAGGACTTGGATGAACAATTTCTCTAACTTGTCTGCTAGTTAAGAAACAATAAAACAACACGCATCCTATTATAGATGATAAGGTGCACACTCTAACACAGATGAGGTCAGAGCAATAATTGGCCAACTTAAAAACAACAAGGATGCAGGTGTCGATAAAATGCTCTCAAAGCTTAACAAAATCGGAGAAGAAGAGTTGTTCAGATGTACGTGTCAGCTAGTCTGCGCCACCTGGAACATGAAAGCATATGCGATGATTTAAACTTCAGCTTCCGATTCAGTAGAAAGGAGGCAAAATCGCTTACGTTAACTATCGCAAAATAAATTTAATATTCTTCTCTTAGAAGATCCTATCTGACATGCAAAATATAACAGCGCAATTTCAAAGAAGTGGTATCTGAACTTTTGACCAATTCTTTACTCTTCACCCCACATAACCTCTTTAACGACTATAAAGCCGCTTTCAACACGTCGATAAAACCAAAATTGTCTATGTTTGTATACAAAATGGGGCTGTAGATCCTTATTAAAATCAGAAGGGACCTCTCAAAACAATTCACCACTGCAATTCTGATGGAAAATATATTTAAAAAACAGAAATTTATTAAACAGGCACTGCAAACATACCACATTTTTTTTTTTTTGCAAATGCATTTACATCGTTAGAATAGAGTAAGAAGTAACTGCTGTTTTAATAGATTTAAAAAGGAACTGAGGAAAAAGGGTCTTGGGAAAAACAAGGATAGGGTCAATTTACTTCTAGATGCTGCTAAGCAAATACCGTGGCGACAGAAAGGTGACACTTCAGAGGCCAGCAATTTCAGTATCGAGGTCGTAAAGGACCTTATAAACCTGGACTCCGTTATTCATGTTATCATCGAAGTAACTTAAACAATATTACACAATGCACTTATTCTACACGTGCTTCTTTGTTGCGCTGATTAAATACCCCTTCAAGAATTATATAGGGATCGTCTGAGCAGGCGCGACGAGGCTGTTTTTGAATTTGCGAAATAGCGATTGTGGACTTCAAGTGTGGTTGCTAACAGGTAATTGCATGACAGTGGTGCATCCCAAAAAAATTTGAATAGCTGCCCAGATATGAGTGCAGGTTCTGTGGGGACGATATTTTGTGTCACCGCCCAGCACACGTGTTCTCCAGAGCAAACTTTCTAGGGTAGTATTTGCTACAAAATCTAAAGGAAATATCTGGGGTTGGTAAAAAAAGACTACCGGCATTGGCAAAAGGAGTGTGTAGAGCAACCTAAATTTCTTTTAGATCGAATGAGATAGACTAGTTACAGTTTTTTTTTATCTGGGAACTCAAGGGACTAATATGGCTGTTGGTATTTAAGGGCAGGCAGTAGCCTTTGGTACTGCCATAAAAATGAAGAAAGATACTAATTTATGAATTAATTTTTTGAATTTTTAATAACCCTTTATGTTGATGTGAAAAATTATTTAAAGTTAAGGCAAACAACTAGATTTAATTTGAAAAATGGCAAGTGACTACCTATCAGAATACTTATCTTAATCATATAAAGATATAAAAATCGAATCAGTTAAAAAAGTTGGCTCCTTTGTAGTGACTTAAAATGTATACCTTTGTAAAATCCGAAATAGCTTGGAAAAATGAAAAAAGGAATAAAATTTTTGAAATACGATCTCGATACGACTGCATCAAGCTCTTTACGACTTGAAGTACAAATAATGACAGAACTTCGACATATTCAACTTAAAAAGTTGTTATGATGCACGTTATTAAGCTTAAAGTATTTTTCATTTTTCTTGCAAACTATTTGCTGTTTTTGTGTTTTTTTTTTAATTTTAATCAGCTTATTTAAACTACAGGCGGCACATATGCTCTTACATATTTTCCTATTTATAACCATTTAATTTTAACAACTACATGTAAGACTTTATGAAAATGTTTAAGTAACAAAATGTATCCTGCTGTGAAATTTCTTATTTAATCTTTAATAAACACATGATGTTGGTTTTTTTTTGCGTTGATAGTGGTAATGATCCTGCTGTTAATTCTTTATAGATATACACACATACATTTATAAGTGGGTATATACTATATACAAACCAACATCCGCCGGATAAAATTTCATAAAGAGAGCTTTAGTTTTTGCTGGGTCATAGTTATACATAAATTTTTTCTTCTTTCTATGTATGTGTGCATTGTTTCTGTAAAATTGTTTCCATCATAACAGCAGTTTAAGCTTTAATATCTTAATTTTACCTTGATATTTTTGTACATGCAAGAGTTTGTATGAGATAAAAACCATATGTCCGGTATATAAAAATTTATAACCATGGACAACAATGCCAATAACCCACATTTACCTTAATTCCTCTAACAGTGTGTTGTTTTGGGAAAAAAGAAAAAAAAAGAAATAAAGGATAACAGGAAAAATTATGAGAAGTAAAATAACAGAAAAAAACACACTAAACTCCAAGAATATTGAATTTATGTTTGTTTTTTATTTTGTTCTGGAATTGCTTTTTAGCATTTTTGGCACTAATAATATATCTCCACATATGGTGTTTGGTGTTTGCGCGAATATATGTAGTTGTTGAGAGCAAAAAATACAGGTTTTGTTTGATAAATAATTCTTTGGATTTTCTTAAGTAAATATCACAAAAATACCTTAACAAGTAAGTATGCTATATTTGGCTCTGCCGAATCATATGTACCCTTCACATTGGTCCTTTTTAAATCCAGTCATTTTATCTCTTTTATTATTGTTTATTTTATTTTTATATTATCAATAACCTTCCCAGCCTACCTTAGACATTGAGGTTTATGTTGCTTGAATGGCGGCTAGGAGCTTGTTTAGACTTAGTGGAAGGGTCTGGGATGGTCAACACCTGCAACGGTCAGGTGTGACGGACTATATGGTAGCAGAACTTGACTTTGGGATCCTGCCCCAAGTATGGTTTCTGGATAACTAGGCATAGAAGGGATCAGAGAAGCTGTATGAAAGATGTGTAGTCTTTACTGATAGATCGAGACTTCCGGACGAGTGCAGAGTTTTCCAGGCTAAAGTTCTGGCTGTAAGGAGGGCCACGGAATTGATAGGGTAGGATGCGGATGGGAGAGGGGATGTGACAATCTACGTTGATAGTCAGAGTGCCCTTAAGGCTCTAGAAGGACATTATGTTAGCTCTACACTCGTGGGCGACTTCAGACGCGCTTTAAGGGCAATCATGGTGACAAGCACAGTTAGACTCGGTTGGTTTCCAGGTCATTGGGATGTTTCCGGTAATAAGATTGCATATGGACTGGCACGAAAGGGATCGGCCCGGGAAATTGGACTTGGTTGTTAGTCGGTGAGGCCACCAGTGGGTTTCTATTATGGGCTGATAGGGTGGGTGGGCCACACCTGGAGGGCGGATTGCAGGATATCTAGACTAAATGGCCCAGGCTGGATAGGATGGGCACTGACCTGCTGCTCAAGAGAGCAGGGGGGGAGGGTTCTGAGGTGCATTATTGGGACTTTCACAGGGCACTGCGATGCAGATATATGACGAACAATTGGGACAGGAACTCTCCAGATTCCTGCAGGGCTTGCGGGGATAAGGAGGAGATAGACACAATAAAACATCTTGTCTGCCACTGCCCTTGGCTGCAGATCCGCCGACAGAGGTGTTTGGAAGGGCGCTTCTTAGATGGACTAGCTGAGATTCCTGTCTAGGGGCTGGTGGGTTCATAGATTTTATCAAGGGAGTTGTTCATTTACATAGGGGCTGCCCTCCCCCTGCTCTAATCCAGCTATTTTTTTTCAATTTGTGCTAAAAAAATAAGTTTCTTTATGTTTTTATTTATATCTCGGTCTGGAGTAGGCCGATGTTTCTGACTTTAAATAGCATTTCGCCTAGGAATATTTTAGGGTAAAACCCCTACAAGTTGTAAACGGTAAATAATATTTGGCACAATCGAATATGGCGCTCTTACTTGTTTTTATAACAACATGTATAAGAAATTAACTAGCCGTCATTTTCTAAATGAGTTGTAAGCCCAATTAATTTTAAAGTTGTATTTATTTTGCATAAATCTTTACGAATTAAGCCAGGGGTATACCTATTGCTCTTTTATTTATTTAATAAATGCCTTTTTCCAAGAATACCTTTTAAAAGCTATGAAAAATGGCATTTTTTAAGTTCATTATTTTCACATAAAAATATTTTAATGTTTTTGTGATTCTTTATTTATCGTTCTACTTTTATGTTTCGGTATGTTAGTGCGTGTTTGTGGCGATAACAAAGAACAAAACAAAGAAATTTTACTTTTGTATTATTCCGTTGAGACGTAATATTCCATATGTCTGCTGTTAAAACCTATTATTATCCTTTACAAAAACAGAATACTACAAATTCTTAAGGACTTAAGTAAAGTATAAAAAAGACCATAATCTAACTGGTTATTAGAGTTGTTATATCCTTTTGATGAAAAATAAAAGAAAATAACGATAAAATAGTTATTAATCAGATGCTTGTTTTCTTTGTTAGCTTATCCATATGTGTAAAATCTTTTAATTGTATTATGCCAAAAAATTTTAAAGAAAAAAAATCAAAGAAAGTGTGTTAATTCAGGCAGGAGTATTTAAAAGATTAGGCCATGCCAAATCTGCCATACTAACTATAATATAAAAGCATTTGGCAAAGAAATTTAAGGCAATACAAGAAGTTTTTTTAACCTGAAATTTTCATACTTATGCCACATACGTGGTAGGGGTATTATGCGTTTGTGCAGATGCTTATGACACCTAATAGTAATGGTCTGTGACCTTCATTCAAGTATATCTCGCGATTGACCCAGAATCACTTCTTGAGTCAATTTAAGCATGTCCGTCCATCCAGCTGAGTCTCCAAGTGTTATTTTTATTAAAGTACAGGTCGCAATTTTTAAGATAATTTAATAAATTTTGGCGAAGATAAGTTTTTGGCACGTTTTGTTTGTAGCAATGATCGGTCCGATTTTTGGCATAGCTCTCATATATTTAAATATCCTCCCGAAATAACTATTTAGGGTTATAACTGACTTAAATAGTTCTCTATGTTGGCAAAATTATGCATATGTGTCTCGCTTTACATGTTTTACTAGTATACTGAACCAAAATAGGACCGGTCCATTTTTTGATATAGGGCTCATACAAATGTCCTTTTCGCATGAACAGTTTTGGCTAAGCCACTTTGCTTTCTCAAAATTTTTCACACATGTTAATTCTTAAGGCCACCAACTATTCCACTGACTGCAAAAATTATCAGCCTATTTTTCACGTAGCCCTCATACAAATGTGGTGTAGGGTATAATATGGTCGGCCTTGACCGCCTATGACATTTTTGATTGTTAATTATAAAGGATTTCAGTTAAATCCTAAGCTTTTAATAATATAATTTTTAATATGTCGCACTAAGATTTTGGTCATTTTAAGAGTATTCACTCGAACTACAGCCACCCGATTAATCCGTCCTGGTTCTAATATTTATATGTAACAGCAAAAAGTATTAAAAAAATTACTTTTGGCTGCATATGAAAAGCATAATCTGCGAATTGAAATACAATTAAAAAATTTTTTTTTTCGTAGTTCCAACAAAATTAAACCGAAAAATCAGGCAGAAAATAAAAATATTATAAGAACGCGACGCAATTTGGCAAGAAAATAAAACATTTAAGGTTTATATTATACAAAGAATGTTTCGTTTAAGTTATATAAACAAAATTTTTTATTAAAATTTATATTTTCCGCCCTCTAATTACAGCAATCACGGCGTATTTATTTAAAAATATTTTTAGGGAAAAGAACGCGACATTACAATATAAGTAGAACAAAAATAAAAACTTGCAGTTAACCGATTCTTTTTCGGCAATTTTTTACAATTTGTTGTTTGTAGAAGAATTACATAAAAGAAATTAAATATTAATAAAAATATTAAATAAATAGTTACTAAAGAGAAAATACCATTTAAAACAACAGTTAAAATATATAAATTGTTTAATTTATTTGTTTATTTTTCTTTTTTTTTAACGCACAAAGTTGCAAAAAAAAACTTTTGTTGTTTTGTAATTTAAGCATTTTTGATGTTAATTTTAATGTAACATGTATTTAAATGCATTTATTGCACATTTGTTTGCATTTGGGAGATGTTTTGCCACAAATTAAACCATTAATTAAAAACAACTATAAGCTTTGAAAAAATATTTTAGTTTACAGAAATAGTTTTTTTCTTTTTTAAATTTTACACAACTCCCTAAAGATAAACATGCAATTATGTAAAAAAAATTTAATTAATTTTTGAATAATTAATTAATGGGTCGTTATGTGGGAATCAAACAACATAATAATGCTTGCACTTATTTTACTATTTTTTTCGGTTGAGAAAATATTATACAAAAATTTGTTAAACATTAACATTTTCCTTGTTTAAAAACAAACCTAATGAAGGAGTTTTAAGTATTTAATTATTTATTTCATTAAACTTATTAGATATATTTTTAATTACGAAATTGAGTTTATTTAAGCTCGACAAAAAACAAGTTACAGTATTGCAAATTAAATAAAACTTATTTGAATGAAAAATTTTGTTGTACTTCTAAGTGACACTCAGAAAAGACATAAAATGGTTGGAAAATATTCTTGATATAAAAAAAGGTTTAAAACATATCATACTAGCTTTTTCCGGCCCGCCTTGCTAAATTCAACTCTACTGCTTATGAAGGTGACATTTTAGATTAGAAGGGGCTCTCTTACACTGTCCTTCTTGCTTCTCTAGTTGTTACTTAAAAAACTTTATCCTAGTCGTACAACTTTTACGGCAATGGCAAAATATCTTTTCTTATCCAGATTTTCCTATAAAAAATTGTAGCTTCCATATCTAGCTCCATCTTTATCGAAACAAAATAAGAAAGTTCATTTGATTTAAAATATGAATACCAAAATTCCGTTAATGTCTCTGCTTTTTCTTCTTTACCTATTGAAAAGGAAGATAGTTGATCATATATACCACTACACTCACCTCCTGAATAAAAATAAAAATATCAGAGTTAGTCATAGAAAATCCTAAGCCTATAAATATTCATGTCAAGTTTAACAATCAGGCCTATCATAGTTGCTATCCTTCCTCAGGGAACGGCCAAACCTTCCCTAGGTTCACTGGGCTTGGTCGATACTTTCCCAATGGTTCTGCAAAACTGTCTACAGACTTTCTAGTCGAAAAGAGTTTAAAACTTTTTACTAGCTACTACATCGAAAAAAAATTTTGCTTTTTTTTATTTCTATACAATTCTTTTCCTTATTATTCCATAGATTTTTTTGAATAGATTCCACGAGGTTAATTCTTAAATTTTTTATTCTTTATTATATTAAGGGAAGAGGGGTTAATTGTTGATAATAAAATTACCCGACCAAAGTTTAAATAGTTAAAACGTGTCATTTTTCAATTTTTACGATAACGACTATAAATTTATGTGGGAGGTGGTGCCACGCCTACTTTTAATTTTGATTCCCGTCTCTAATAATAAAAAATAGTATTATATATAATAAAATAATAAAACATCTATAATAAATGATTTTCGCTGTATGCTCAATTTAGTACAGCATATTCAAAGCATTCACACCCACTTCATCTGTTACAGTATATATTTAAAATTATGTATTTTCGTTGTCGTTCTTCCGCCCATACACTGCCGGATTATGCATATTAAAATTACAAATATCTATACAAAGTTTGGAGGGTTAAATTTTATACCAAAAACTATTTTTGCTGCATGGGAGGTTCCACGCCCCTTATTCGCTTTTCTCCTAAACTTAGCTCAATTATGCACATTAATAACTTATTGGACTGTGCCGAATTAAGAGACTTCAGCCATAATATTTATTGAGGCATGTGCAAAATCTATTAAATTTCCAAAAAAAAAACTTTTAAAAATTAGTCTACAGCCTCTTTCGAGATATGACTTACGCCTTTTTTTAAATTTCCTAAAAATTGGTTCAACGGTTCCTGAGTTATAAATGCTGCAGCAAACACAAAAAACTACTTTATTTAATATATTAGATTTGTAAAAAATATATTTTAATTTACTAAAATTAAAGGGGTATACCTAACTTGACTCTACGATGTTTCCTTGTACTTGCATTTTTTTTAATTCGAAAATATTATTCTCAAGATGACTATTGGGCTTCTAGAAGTCGAGTACCAATTAAATCTCTTTAAGTTATATTGTTATAAAAAAATATTTTTATTTATTTATTGAGGAGTTTCCTCCTTGATTGAAAATTAGGAACTAAACTTAAAACTAACAATTCGTTTCTTATATTCTAATTGCACTTCATCGTATTTTCTTCATTCCTGGAATTCTACTGTAACTTGATTATTGCAGCTGACAGATGTTCCCACAATGTGCTGCAATTCCGCAGACATGGTGTCAGCATTTCTTGCATTGCTGTTGTTGACAGTTACAACGTTAAATTAAACAAATGCAGTGTTAACTCCTCCCCTCTTAAGAACAATTGCCCACAATTGTTTTACTAGAAATATGGGATGTTATTTATTCGATAACTTGAAGTTTGTATGTTGTTAGTAGGTTGGACATTGGTTAGGGTAATTCCTGTTTCAGATGAAGAAGCTGGATTTTCTGTTTTTAGATGGACCACATTTACTCTTCGCGAATTTTTATACAGATGAAGAATCAAGAAACCAAAAGCTATGAAGGCTAGCAAGAAAATCATAGTTGACCCTCCATTTATTATAGTCCCAAAGGCTAATGTCTTAATTTTGCGAATATTATTGATGTGTAAATCATTTAGGCTTTCCAGAGTCAGGATATTTTCCAAATTCTTTTCTGCGGGTGTATGTTGTAATACAGCGGGAACAGGTTCTATCTGTGGAGCTTCCAAGTTGCGATATATTTTACCCTGTGCCACAATTGTGGTATTCGTGAATCTTATCAAGAAGGTGCCGAACAGATGGTGTTTAACTTCATCAATAAATATAGTACCTTTGAAGTCGTTGAGCAGAATAACTCCAGGAAATATATTCTCGATCGATGGGATATGTTGACTGTTGGTGTAAGTGCAATAGGATGGTAAACCTTTTATGATGTTTGTGGAACATGTATCATTACTTAAATTTACTAATTGGTCGTTCTTACAAATTCTAACAGAATTATATTTTAGACAATTACTTTTTATACCAAAGATTTCTTTTGAATTCTTTACGATTTTATTGAAAGGTAATTTTATAATTTTTTTATTTTTCCTTACAGGATATAATAAAACATTTTCATAAATTTTTTCATTTGTCAATGGAATTTTTATAACGTACAATATTATTGAATTTTTATATATTACATTTACTTTGGCGTATTCCATTGCCTCTTCATGTGATGCAAATGGCATCTTTTCAGTGCTTAATTTTTCTAATGCTAATTTAATTTCCAATTTATTCAAAATAATGGAGTTTATTACTCCGCTTTTAGCCCATTGAATGGCATAGTGTATATTTATTAATTGCTCTTTTATGAGTCTTATTCGACTTTGCAAACTTAAAGCTATTTCATTATTTAAATAATTATTTTTGCCTATGGCATTTGATATTTCATTAATTATTTTCGTGACATTATTTAATCTGTCATCTATCATTTGATTAATAACAATCTGTTTATTATTATTTTCATTTAATTCATTTATATTGAAATCTAACATTTCGAAGTCATCATGGTCTGGCGTGCCAGCGATGTACTTCCATGCAGTCCCAATTATATTAAAGGATCTTTTACTTCTTAAAAAACTACTTTCTTCATTTCTATTTTTTTTATTATTATCTTTAGTACTATTATTGTTACTTTTACTCTTATTATCATCAACACTATTTAAAGGAGCAATGCTTTGGATTAAGTCCAAGGCTTGTGTTATGTCTTCGTTTAGGATAGGATAAAAGGGATTGGTTTTTAGGATATTCCGTTCAACAAAGGTTTTGGTCTCTTTAACAAAAGTGTCGTATTGCTTAACGTCTATCGGGTGGATAATTCTGAAAATTCCGTCTTGCACCTTACTTTGTCCATCATTAATGACTACGATGTGAGCGGACGTGTAGTCGACTATTTGGAATTCCGCTCTGCAAATTGTCAGAATTGTTCTGAAAAAGAAAAGATACCAAAATTTCAGGTTTTTATAAGATTTTTATGAACAGTCCTCCCAGATCTTGTTTTAACCGTAGAATTTCCGTTACTAGCCACTATTTCTTTTCTGTACCTTGCAGTAAGTTTATTGCCGTGTCGCTTATTAATTTTAACGTATATTATGTCTCCGTCCGAGTACGTCTTCAATGGGTCTTTAGATCTATTGTGATAGCTAAGATCCTGTATTTGTTTTTCCTGTATCCTACGCATTGTTTCCCTACGAGAATTTTCCAATTGCTCTGGGTCACTACCAACATTTCTACCATATATAACTTCAACGGGTTTCCTATTAGTCGTTGAATGTACTGACAAATTATACTCCTTTACTGATCTCTCTAGCAGTTCCTCAAATGTACTATGAGCTCTCTCTGTCTTAAGACATCGCATGATCTCTTGCAGGGTCGAGTGAAATCGTTCCACTTGCCCGTTTGAACAACTGGTGTATGGCGGTGTGCGATAAGTTTTAATGCCTAATTCATTTTCTATCATATGGTTAATGGTAATTGAGTTAAAAGATTTTTCATTATCAAAGATTACGGTCTCCGGAAGGAGAAAATGAAGTATGTCCCTTAATGGTTGCCTGATATCCTCGGCAGCTCTGGATTTAATAACTTTTGCTATCGCAAACTTAGAAAATTTATCTATGGCTGTTAAAACTAAATGTTTTTCTGTGATAAAGATATCAAAATGGACAATTTGTCCCGGAAATTGTGGAATGGGGGTTGGTTGAATCTCTGGCTTGGCTGGGTGACGATCATACTTGTTCTCTTTACAGACTATACAATTTTTTATCATCCTACTGATCTTATGGTTCATGGACGGAAAATAGTATTTCCCGATAATTTGAATTTTATTTTCGCGGGCACCTCTGTGTGCACGATTATGTATTCGCAGAATTAAGTCTTCCTGCTCCTGCTCACCAATGACGTCTTCGACTTGTAATTGGGTAAACCTTACCTTGTAAGCCCTAAAATGTAAAGGATATATCTCCTGAATTCTTCCCATAACTCGCTCATCGGTTTTAATACAGTTAACGACAGATGGATTTAAGTAGCGTTTCAAGATTCTTATCAGATTCTCTGCATCGTAACATTGTTCCGTAACCAAATGTCTATGGTAAGTTGGAAAGACTATTTTAAATTGATATGACTGAGTCTGACCTTGGTTAAGAAAAATTTGATTTTTGAATACATTAATGGGTACCTCTACAGAGTATATCAAATTTTGAGCGGAACTTTCCTCGCTATGCTCACTCGATGTGAGTGTGTTTATTTCAGGTGAAATTCTTGACAAGGCATCGGCCACAACATTAATTCTCCCTGGTTTATAGTGCAGTTGATAGTCATATTCCTCCAAAATTGACTTCCAACGTTTCATCTTCGTATTGTTATTTTTATTACTCAACGCATAAGTAAGGGGCTGATGGTCAGTATAAATATTTATTTTAGCCGTACCGTATAGGTAATTTCTTAAACACCCTAAGGCCCATATAATTGCTAACAGTTCTTTTTCGTTAGCGGCATAATTTTCCTCGGTCTTGTTTAACGTTCTAGATATGAAGATGATCGGCTTATCTTCTTGGGAAAGAACTGCACCAAGGGCAAAATTTGATGCGTCAGTAGTTAATGTGAATTCTTTGTTAAAGTCTGGATATGCCAACATTACATCTCCAGAAACGAGAGTTGATTTTATCTTATTGAAAGCTGCAATAGCATCTGAATTAAGGCTTATTTTAATTTTTGAAGATAGATTTTTGGACGTATGTCCTTCCTCCCCCCTTAAAAGGGATGTCAGAGGTTTAGCCAGTTTCGCATAATCCTGGATAAAACGGCGATAGTACCCTGACAGACCCAGAAATGATCTTAACTCTTTCAGTGTTTTGGGCGGCGGAATCTTAGATATGGCTTCTATTCTGTTCGGATTTGCTGTAATCCCCTCAGAAGAAATAATGAAACCTAGAAATTCAACTGATTCCTTGAAAAAATGACACTTGTCCAACTGGACTTTCATATTCGCGTTTTCAAGAATTTTAAAAACTTTTTCTAAATCACGGGCATGTTTGTCCTCGTTTTGACTGAAAACAATAATATCATCGATATAAACGAAACAACATACTCCGATACATTCACGCAATATATCGTCAAGCGCTCTCTGGAAAATGGACGGGGCGTTCTTTAAGCCAAAAGGTAATCTCGTATACTCATATTTTCCATTATTAATGGAAAAAGCCGTTTTCTCTATATCAGATTCTTTTAGCGGGATCTGATGAAATCCGCTTTTTAGATCGAGAACCGAAAAAAAATTATTATTCCCTAATTGCGCAAGAACTTCATTGATATCCGGAATTGGATATCTATCAGCTATAGTCTCTGCGTTCAGCTTCCTATAATCTGTTACTATTCTATACTGCTTATTTCCGGCTGAATCCGGTTTTTTCGGAACAATCCATACTGGTGAATTGTATGGCGAACGTGATGGTCTTATGATGCCATCATTAAGCATTGCCTGAATCTGGTTTTCTACCTCAGCTTTCAAAGCCATGGGGTAAGGGTAGTATCTAGTGTATACTGGCGTATCATTTCTTGTTCGAATTTCCCCAATAACCCTAGTTGTATATGTTAACTTCATATCTGGTTCAGCGAATAAATTTGGCACTTTGTTTGTCAATTCGGTAATAATTTTGCTCTGTTTATTTGTCATATGTTCATCCCTAATTTTAATCATATTGATACATTCTGACCTCCTTTGATGAATTTTTATTCTAGTTCCGTTCTCAAGCAACATATAACTATCTTTTGTGTAAATAACTGCTCCTAATTGTTTCAAGCTATCGTTTCCTAAGATGCCGTGAAAAGATTTCAGGTTAGGAAGAATGTAAAATTTAAACTTTTTGTCCCTAATATTGAAAAGATTAATAAACGTATGACTACTAATTTCGATGTCGCCGGCTACTGATCTTGTATAAAAGTTCTTTTGATTTTGTATAATTTTTTTCGAAAGAGATGGCTGTATATAATTTTTCGTAGATCCTGTGTCAATTAAAATATTGAGAATTTCCCCAGTTTCTGTTTTACATCGTACATAAGGCAACGATGAATCTACTAACCTAAAAAATGTAGGTCGCTAACATCAACTGGCTGTTCTTCCTGGTATGCTACTGCTCCTTCATTAATTTCCTGGCAATAATCTGGCAAATAACTTAAATCGCTATTTTCCGAGTTGCCGTAGACTTCACTTCCCTCTGGAGGGCAGTCCTGATAATACACTCCATCTGGCGCAGAGTTAGAAGCGTCTAAGTGGAAGTTTCTCTGTATCTTATTTGCGGGGCCATGAAATGGTACCTGTGGTGGTCTTTTGCCATAAAAGTCATTCTGTCTTGGTCGATTCATGTAATTCACCCTCTTTGATTGCATGCTTTGGTCAACTTCCATAGGCTCTTGCCTAGGCTGCGGCTTAGGTGCTACCGGACGTTGCGGAGGAAAATACATGTTTTGATGGTTATTTCTATTATAGTAAAAATTTGGATTTTGAAACTGTCCTTGATTAAAAGCGTTAGTTTGAGGACGTGGTATGTATGATATTTGAGGATAGAATTGTTGCTGGCTTGGGTGGCTCTTCTGTTGGAACCTCGGTTTTGCCTTTTGAATTGGCTGGTGAAAAATTCCACTAGAAAGATTTCGGCTTCTCTGGGCATAATCAGAGCGAAAATTCTGATTTTCCAGTTTGAGACATAGATGGAGAGCCTGTGGCAGATCCACGGGTTCCTTCATGCCTAGAAGACGCGACAAATCGCCATTAAGGCCTCGGACAAAAGTGTCGAGTGCCTTATCTCGATATGTTTGGGTAAAAAGCTGTAAAGGTTCATTCGCTAAATCCATACAGGCAATTTTGTTCAGAATAAGTGATAAGTGGTTATATACCTGACCATAGAATTCCTGAACCGTCTGATTTCCTTGAACCAAGGATATCATTTGATATTCCAACGTGCGTATATCCCTTTTATCTGCATAATGCAGCGTTAGACATTTGGATATCGCTTTCCAATTTAGTGGCGTATTATATGATTCTAGGGCAGCGTCTGCCCTATCAATGATTTTGTTACGAATAACACTTAAAATGCCATAATACTTAGGGGTACCCCTTATAGGTTCGTAGATCTGCAAAATTCGATCTACGCTCTTTTTCCAGGAGCTAAACTCCATTGGATTACCAGAAAAATTGCGCAAGCACTTTACTACGTCGGGAACCTTGTCCAAGTCCGAAATATTATTATCAGGGGATGGATCAATCGTCTGGTCGGAAAAATTAGCAGGGTCTGAGCCTGTTTGTGAGTTCGTCCGCAAAAGATCCTGAAATTGTGTTTCTAATATGTTCTGTACTATGCTCACAATTAGAGCAGGATTTACGTTCTGTCCCTGTTGCACGGAAGGTGCAGGATTTGGGGCTGTATTGGAGCTGGAGGGATTTATCATTGCAGGTCGGATAAGGTTACTTGGATTTGACATGTTAAAAGGAAAAAGGTTTTTTTTTTTTTTTTTTTTTTTTTTTTTTTTTTTTTTTTTTTTTTTTTTAAGCAAAAATTTTATATTTTCTTCTGTAAAAATTTTATTACTTCAAATGGATTTGATCCTATATGATAACTTTAATAACTTTCAAAAATTTTGGAAATTTTATTACAATAATACTTAATTTGCTTAATAATAATATAAATGCTCTTACAGTAATGTGGTTGCTTGTAACATGCTGGACTGATGCTAATGATGATGCTGCTTCTTTTTTGCTGTTTTAGGTTGCAGTTGTTGTTTTGCCTTTAAAATAGCGTTGTTATTGTTTCTCTTATAATATCTTGTGTATATATTTTTTTTTTTTTTTTTATACTGTTCACTTTAAAATTCGTTCTTACTTTTATTTATTTGTTATTGTTTTTCATATAATATATATATATTTTTTATATACTGTTCACTTGTTTTAAAATTTGTTCTTACTATTATTTATTTGTTATTATTTTTCATATAATATCTTGTATGTATATATATATATTCTTTTTATACTGTTCACTTGTTTTTTTATTTGTTCTTACTTTAATTTATTTGTTATTGTTTTTCATATAGTATATATATATTTTTTTTTTATATACTGTTAACTTGTTTTAAAATTTGTTCTTTAAATTTACTGTCCCGTGAAGCGGCTGGTGTTCAACACCGTCCCTTTTTCTACAAGAGATACTTGGGGGCCTCGTTCTTCACGATTTTTCGCGGGAGTTCCGACCGCGCGGACACTTAAGGACACCGAATAGGATTATTAGCACACTTGATACTCAAGACTCTCTACGTAGTCTTGGTATCACTTTTATTTATAATATAACGCACTTTTTTAATCCTCGTGTCCCTGCTCGGGCGCCAATTAAATCTCTTTAAGTTATATTGTTATAAAAAAATATTTTTATTTATTTATTGAGGAGTTTCCTCCTTGATTGAAAATTAGGAACTAAACTTAAAACTAACAATTCGTTTCTTATATTCTAATTGCACTTCATCGTATTTTCTTCATTCCTGGAATTCTACTGTAACTTGATTATTGCAGCTGACAGATGTTCCCACAATGTGCTGCAATTCCGCAGACATGGTGTCAGCATTTCTTGCATTGCTGTTGTTGACAGTTACAACGTTAAATTAAACAAATGCAGTGTTAACTTACCAAACTTAAGGTTTTTTTAAATCTTTCAAAAAGTGCAACTGCGTCACAAAAAAAACGACACGCGTTAACAATAAACTAAATCCTTTAAACTATTTTTTTTTATTTTAAATTTTTTCTAGATTATATTTCTATTGAAAACTAAAATTAATTCTTTAGTAAATAATTAAAGAAACAATTTCCTTAACTTTTCAAAATTCTATTTCAATTTGTAAAGGTTCATTGACCTTAAAATAACAAAAAATCAACGACTTAACAAACAAATTAAAATATTAACGCACTGCTGGTAGTAATACATACGTATGTATACACTTGCATAGAAGTGTTTTAAATATTATTTCCTAAAAAAGCCAAAATTCTACTGATAAGGTAACTAAATAAACAAAAAAGTTTTTTTACATACTGAAGTATGTTCAAGGTTTAAGGGGAAATCTCTGATAAGAAACCTCAAACAATACGAAAAATTTTAAACTGGAGATATCTGTGTGTATATAAATTAATAAACAGCCTTTAATTGTTTCAAAATTTGTATTTTAAAATTTAAAACGGAAATAGAATTTAGGTTAAAACACATTCATTTTTTTTTATCAATATACGTATTTTTATGTAACACTTGAAGAGTGTAAGCTTAGCTGAAAATCCATACACAGGGTGTCCGCCGGCAAGGTATACTACTTTTTTTGCCGGTATTTTGCTAAACATTAGTCTTGCCAGCTCATATTTGGCACACGTGAAGTAGAGAGGTAGCAAATTTATTACAGCATATACTCGGTAAACCAACGTGTTTTAATTGTTAAAGCATGACGAGCCATGGCAACCCCGATTTTTATAAAAATATATTATGAGTGGCGAGGCACATTTCGATTTGAATGTGTGTAAACAGAATAGTCGGTTCTTGGCAATGAAAAACCCTTATATTATTCATCAGTAACTTTTGTCAGCACCATTAAAACTTACAGTCTGGCGTGAAATTTGGTCAGAGAGAATGCTTGGACCTTACTTTTTTTAAAACTTAAAACGGCGTTACGGTAACTGCCAATTGGGAGCGATATCGCGATATGATTGAAAACCTTTTTATGCCACAACTACATGCTTTGGAGTTATTTAACATGTGGTCTCAACGAGACGGTTTCACATCTCATACAGCCAGGATTACAATGGAATTACTGCGACTTCTCTTTCCACAACAAATTATATCTAGAAATGGTGATAATGACTGGCCTCCCCGATCGGTTAATTTAACAGCTCCGGACTTCTTTCTGTGGGGATATCTGAAAAGCAAGGCTTATGCAAGTAAACCAGAAACGCTGGATCAACTTAAACAAAATATTCGTGATGAAAAAAATTAAATACCGCGTAAAGTGTGTATAAATGTTATGAAAAATTTGCTCAAAAGAGCTCTCATTTATGAGGCTAACAGAGGCAGATATTGTGTTTCATACATAATTGCCGACATTAGATAAAAAATTTATCAATGTAAGATCAATTTTCTTTCACTCAACCACAAATTATAAACAAACAAAGTAGTATACCTTGCGGGCGGATAACCTGTATCTGAAGCAAAAGTGTTGCTGACTGACTGACTGACTGAATAATCATCGCACAGCCCAAACGCGCTAAGCTAAAACTGTAAAATCTAACTTTAGGCACCTCTTCTGATGTATCGATTCATTATGATGGGATAGGAAAATTCATTAGGTGTATTTCTCCTAGAGTACACACGATAGAAACAAAGATTCGCCAAATTAGTTTTTTTTTGTTCAAATTTGTGTAAGTTATTTTCAAGTATAAGACAGCTTTAATGAAATTTAAAAACAGCAACTTCCACGAATAAAAATTAAGATAATTTAAGGATTAATTTCAAGTTAATTTTTAAATGTTTGAATTTAAAATGACCTTAATGAATTGCTTGTGAATTCAAGTGAATTTTTAATCGTTTTTAGTTACATTTCCAGTTGATTATACCAAGTTAATTGTTTGAGTACATTAAGGCCCGAAGGACACCGCTCGGAGGTGGAAAAAATATCTGTTCCAGATTTTTGGATATCTTTGAAGTAGGATTCAAAAGCTCTATTTTCCAATTTTTGTCAACTAATTGAACAACAAGCTCTTTGCAAAACAAAAAGTTATCCTTGAATTTTTTTTTTCATAATTAAAGCAGGTTTTACAAGAGCTGCATAGAGGGGATATATTCAAAAGGAAGTTTTTAAAAGAAATCTTATCCCGTTACGAGTTTTCTGCTACGAACATTTTTGTATAATTTTTAAAAGTAAATTTAATCGCAAAATTGAGTTTTCGAGATATATTAAATTTGGTGAAAACAACAATTTTCTCGTAAAGTGTTAATATATTTTCTTTTTTTTTTAAAAAACCACAGTCCTTCTAAATCATACTTCTAATTAAATATTAATGCATTTTAACAATTTAATTTTTAGCTAAAATTTCGTTATTTGATTGCGCTTTTACTTTGTACTTGTTATTCAAACTATGTGTTTAATTAACTTCATTTTAATCTAGAATATAAAGTTTATTTAGACACAAACACACACGTGCAGGAAAATTAAACCCTCAGAGATATGTTTATCCAATTAATTGTCTTTAAACTGCAAACATCCTGTTTTGTTGTTGGTAAATCCACACAAATACAAAACTCTTAACTGTATCTATGCAAACCCTCCCTCTATCTCTATTTTTCTGTTGCCCTTTGTTCAACATTTAAAATTAATTTATTTATGGGTAAATGTAAAAGGTCTCTTATGTTCTAAACATTCATATACATATGCACAACCATACACACATACATATATATACCCACATACGTACACACACGTACATAAATTTAGATTTATGATGTCATGATGAGGGGAGAACAATTGATGTGGATTGTTTAAAATTAAATATTTTATTGAATTATGTATTTTAATTTAAATGATACGACCAGTTTGATTACCTAAAATTTCACAACAATTATGATTTTAATGATAATTGCATGAAATATGTACAAATTTATATATTGAATTATAGAAAGATAAGATTAGAAAATTAAGTTTAAAATTTATTTTATAATTATTCATTTATTTAAAATGTGTTGTAAATATAATTTTATTGAACAATTTGTTAATTATAAAAAAAAAATCTGCAAAAGTTTTATAAATAGAATTTGATTTTAAAATCTTTAAAAATTGTCAAAAACAGAACTGTAAAAGTACATTTGTTTGCAAACACTAGAGCTAAGTGAAGTACATACTTTTAACAAGTTAACTTACGTTTGTAAAATAATGCTGCCAGATGTTTGATTGGAATGCAGAAAGTTTGCTTCTTCTTTTTTTTTCTAGAAGAATATTAAAAAATGATATTAAGTTAATTTAATTCCAATAAAAACATTTTTTTTTAAATATTTAGTTTTTAAAAGCATTAGACCATATTTATGAACAATTTCAAATAAACTTTAAATTTAAAGTAGACAATTATTAATGATTTTGTATAAAAATTTTCTTAAAAAATTGTGCTTTAAATTCAAAGTCTACTTTAAGTCGTCAATTAATTTTGCCCATTTAGTTTAAAAAGTCAACTTCTTGGCAAATCTTTGTTTTTAGTTTTTTTAAGAGTTGCTAAATGAGGGGCTTAGAGCACAAGTGATTCAAGTGCCTTTTTTTAAACTTAAATAACATATTGAATTAGTAAATGAAGTTCATAGAAGATCAGGGCACAAGACGATAATATGATAATTTTATTGAGTTGAGCGAGTTATGCTGGTTTTTTCGTGAGCTTGTTACTAAAATACACATAAGCCGCTTATGCTCGTACAAATGTTTAAATTCCTCTTTCACATGGGCCGAGCGTGTGGAATTAACAGAAAATTTTAAGTAAAATTTTCTAGAAAGCGTTATTTAGGGAGTGTTACTTAGGTTTTGGAATTATAAATAGAAAGAAAAAAACACGTGCCAAAATCAGAAATATTATTCTTCAATTTTTCCAAAATCGAACTCAAAATTTTTAAGCCGATCCGTATTTAGGATTTCTTAAATCAGGTCTAGTCGGGATTACTCTAAATAATCAAGCAGAAAAATCTTGCTCCTTTTGTACATACATATGTATGTATATCTTAACATTTAAAAGACAAAGTATCGCGGTGGTCTAGATGGTATCGAACTGGTGTGAACTTCCTTTGTTAATAACATAACCCAGCAAAGAGTAGAAGACAAGCGGAATTTTCTGGTCTAACAAAAAAAGTAGAAATAGTTAAAAAGTGAAATTTATATTAAGTAAAAAGCATAACATAGCCAGCATTTCTCAATTGTTAGCTCTAAAAATAAACTTTTTGAGTTATTACGTTGTTTGAGAGAATGAGCGATATGTACTTATACAGTTGCCTTTGCGAAAATTAACATCCATTTGATTGCAACAGCTGATTTTGTGGTACACTTTTTATATGTACAAGTTATATATATGCCAGGCTACGTTTTATTTAAAAATAAGCAAGAATTTAAAAAAAAAAAATTTTAAAAAAATTCTTAACAGCTTTGACAGAAAATGCAATTTTTGAAGCAAAACCAGGCACAAGTAAAGCATGTCTAAAGTGTTTTGCATTTCGGCGGAAACTTAAAGCTTAAAACATGTCCGCCACCCAAGCAATTTTCATCCTTCAGTTTAATGTTTTTGCATTAATTCCTTTTTGAGCTAAATGATTTAAGGGGTGTGAACACAGCTGTAAGCTTTTACATCATACTGTCATAAAACAAGTTGTTGTCTTCCGTACTCAAACTTTTTTTAAACAAAATTTATATGAAATCCATTAAAAATGGAAATGGACACTTGTACTTCATAGCGACAAAAACAAAAAAAAAAACTATTTAAGTGGAAGGAAGGGAAATGGACGTTGGTAACAGTTAAGAGTTTTTAGAACAAAAAAAACCGAATTTTGCATTAGAAAAACAAATTGTGCAAAGTGGTGTATAAATGTTGCTGCGCGTGTTTAGGGTAAACAAGGTTGGAAAACCTCTTGGGTAATCATAGTGACAGAAATTACAAACTAAATACTAAAGTCACACAACTGTTGTAGAGTTATTTTACAGCGTTTTCTTAAATTCTAGGTGGAACAAAAACTGACAACAGCCAATTCGACTTTTCTAGTATTAATTCTTGTTAGCTTAATTAAAAAACTCTTCAGCTAAAAATAAAAAAAAATATTCAGTAAAAACTTTTTGCCTAAATGGTAGGTTCAATCGTCTTTTAAAATGGCCCAAACAAATTGGGTGAAGATCTGCACAGAAAAAATTACTCCCAAATTTTTTTCAATTATATCATCAATCAAAAGTTTAATTGGCTTAATTAAAATTTTAATTTTTTTGAAAAGTAAATGCCAACAATGAAGCTTGTTTACAAATTTTTAACAAAAACTGCCTTTGCTTACCCCAATTTTTAAATGTGGAAGAGGTAAATTATTTAATTATATGCCGAATTTCTTGGTAGGGTGTAATCTCAACATTTTTTTAATCAAACCAACAAATTTTTTGTTTGAAAAAAATTTTTATTTTTTTCTGTGTGCTTTTGACATTGCTGCGGCTTGATTTAAGAAAAGATTGCTGGATTAATTTTTTGTGTGTAAGTATTATTGTACTGTTACTTTTTCGTAGTCCGATAAGATACATAAGGGCGTTTCCAGCATTTCTTTAAAATGGCTTTTTTGTATGAAGGCGGGCTATTGCTCTCTGTGCTCCATACGACTAGCTTTTTTTCTAGAAGGTACGTATCGTACATGAACTACTCTGTAGCAGATCGATAGCAGTTATAACTTTAAAGACTTAGAGCAATGAAAAAGATCAAAAACTTTGTGCAATTTTTGAAGGTGATGCCACCACCCCTGCTTCTAACGAAAAAGATGTTTGCCAATTCAGGTCACCGCTTTCAAAGTATCTGTGTAAGTGTTCAATTATACGTCACATAACCATAACCACAGAAAACAGCTGTTCGAACCAAACTTATGCGCAACACTGTATTTGATTATAGGTGACTTACCATTACGCCATAACCATACCCATAGAAACCAGTTGAATTTGGGTTTTTATGGCAACGGTTATGGTTATGGCATTATGTTATTGCGCGTATAATTGAACCTTAAAGATTTTCTCAACCGTGGCTATATTTTCTGAGATATATGGACATATAAAGCTATAAGCATGGATTTTATCCTTAACAAATTGGGTTATTTTAGGTTTCTGCTTACATTCTGCTGATATTAAACACCTTTATGCTTGAAATATTTCTTATAGTTTGATACCAAAACGTTTTTCGTGCGGCCTTATTCTGCTCCAAAAACGGATGGACATGGCCTAATCGACTCCCCTTTTTAAAACGATTCAGAATATATTAAATTTATCGGTTGAAAACTAATATCATAAAAATTAAAAACTATGCGAAGGGGTATACACAGAAATCTTTGTCTTGGAAAGTGACTCTGGAGGTCGCAAGTGGTGATAGGTGGCAGATATGTTTTGTCATTAAACTCTATTGAAGCTTTGTCATGTATTTTGCAGCACTTATTGGGAGTAATATTTTTAGCCTTAAATGCCAATCTTCTTTTCAAGTCCCCTTTATGACAGAACAATGAAGGCACATTTAAGTAGAAAACAAATTGGAGTCATAGCAAGTATGCTCGAAAAACAAATGGAAAAAAAATTTAGTGATAGAGCGGTAGTAGGCAACACATTTTTCAGGGAGTGACTCTATATAAGTTATAACATAGATAAGGATTTTGCTCTGTTTAAGATTATAATATTTTTGAGCATATGTTTCAGCCATAAATTAAAATAAATGATTATATTTAATAAAATTTTAATTTCATTTGCTTAAAAAATTGTTCGTCAAATCATCGTTTACCTAAACTACCACTATTGCCAGACATACAAAAATATTAAGAACAACATTAAACAAATCCATATATAAAAAGAAATTACAAATAAGGGGAAGACGACTGCACAATACTTTTGTGTGTACAAATATAATGAATAATTGATTTTTGTATAATTCTGATATTAAAAAAAGAAAAACTTTTGTATATGCATAGAGTTTTAAATAAGAATTAATTCACACATTTGACACAACCAACCAATAATAAAAATACATTTAGCATATTTGTCTGTCCAATTGTCTAAAGTACATTTTATATTAACGGCGCGATCAGTCCAATGTCTCTTATGATTGTCATTGTTTTTCGTTTTTTTTTCTTTTTTGTTATTCTAAATACATTTTCTCCTTATATGGGAAAATGGTTATGTGTTTACATATAGTACACACATACGGTACAAGCAATTATTATAGTTCCACATAAAGACCTTAGCAACATGTAAATTATGCAGAGTTTCAAAATATTATCAAAACGTTTGACCAACAGTGGACTTCCTGTTTCCCTTTTAGGGACAAAACTATTAAAAAAAAGTTTTATATTTTCTACTCTCTTGTATTTCGTGGGTACATCGTTGTGGATAATAATTATTAAAATTTATTTTCATATGCGGTTAGTGGCAGAGAAAACGTGTTAAAAAAGAAAATTGTTTATTGTTTTTCTGCTTTTGGTAATAAATTAAATCATTATCAATTAAAAATGTTTCGTAAATTACTAAAAGTATTAATATTTATTTAAAAAGGGTTAAACAACGGAAAAAATGCTGGCTGTAACTAAAATAGCAAGCATAAGCTTTAACGTAAATAGTAAATATATTTTTTTTATTAATATTAAAAATTTGTTTTAAGAACATTCAGGTTTACATCGAAAAAAGATAAATACTTTTAGCATATTTAAATAGAGTAAAAAATACATGGAGCGAACTACACAATGCGGGAGCCACTACTCCAGACCAGTAGTATTGTACTAACGTACGATGAAGCACAACGCAAGTTGACACAGGAAATTATCCAAACCAGAGCTTAGCTGACAGATCGAGGGCTCCAGCTGGCGATAGAAAAAATAGAGCTGATACTTGTTACGAGACACCACATTTACTTGCAGATGGAGATGCACGTGTGTGATAAAACTATCACTACCAAAGAGGCAATTAAATATTTTGGCATCCAGCTAGATTCTAAGCTGGCATTTTGCGTTCAGGCGAGATATGACCCGGAAAAATCCGCTGGGACAATAAATTCTTTAAGCAGTTTGGTGACAAACGTCAATGGCCTGATGCCAAGCAATCGCAATTTCTTGATGAAAGTAGGCCACTCAATCTTACTATGCGGTTGTGAAGTGTGGGCGGACACATTTAATACCAATAACCGGAAGCGCTCTCTGAAAGCGCACGTATAATTACGAGCTCATACCGTATGGTTTCGGCTACAGCTGCACTAGTAATCGCCGGTTTGATCCCGACCGACCTATTGGGCAGACAGCAAAAAAAGCTTTATGACCTGAAGCAACGATATGTCCTCAGTGCGAACGAAAGGACGGAAACTACGCAACAAATCTTTGCGGCCTGGCAAGAGCGATGGGAAAACGAAGTTGATACCACAAGTATGCAATTGGCTGGAACGTAAACATGGACTACTGAGGGGACATGGCTACTTCCGTCAATATATGTACAGAATGGGGAAGTGCGCAAAGGCTGATTTTTATTAGGGCGTTGCTCGAATAGACGACGTAAAATATAAATTTTTCGAATGTGCTACACCATTTCCAATTATATTTCAGAACTTTCTAACTGTATTTCAGAAATTTCTAATTCAATTTCAGAAATTTCTAATTCTATTTCAGAAGTTTCCAGTTGTATTTCAGAAATGTTTATTTGTATTTCAGGATTTTCCATTTGTATTTCAGAATTTTCCATTTGCATTTCAGAAATTTCTATTTTTATTCCAGAAATTTCTATTTGTATTTCAGAATTTTCCATTTGTATTCCAGAATTTTCTAATAAATAAAATATTAAAAGAAAAAGAAACAGGTTCATAAAATCACTAAATAAAGGACTTCCCCTTTTGATAACTTTAATTGATTCGATTTTCTAAAAAGCGTTTTAAGATCTCACAACTTCATTAAAAAAAATATTTTTATCTATTAATTTTTTTAAGTAGTTAAAGCCTTTTCTTTAACATACAAATAAGGGTTTGCTGTAAAGCATTTCAATTGAATTTTCTGTGTATATACTTTATTTGAAAACATTTTACTTTTTTGATTAAGATTTTAGCAAATTTGTTTTAGTTCTTTAAGTTTGTTGTTATCACACCAATTAAGATAATTAAAGACAATTCAAACACAGAAAGAAAATCAATGAAAATATTAAAGAATGAATACTGTATAATGTTTAAGATGCCTTAGCATTGTCTGGAATACATAACTGGTAATTGTTTAAAATAAAATATATGTACCTATATATAAGTTTCAATTTTGGATATTTAAGAAACGTTTTTCATTAACAGTTTAGTAACTTAACGCAAAATTATTTTTGACGTACCCCTCACCTAATAAAAAGGGATTTCATAATTTTTATTTTCCATATTATTTTACATGATTCGTTTGTGACACCATAGTGCTTACAAATATATATATCGTCACAGAAAATGCAAAACGCCCTATCTAGCAAACAACTTAAAATTAGGTTTTTACAAATTATAGCCTTCAAATATGTACGTCATCTCGCAAAACTCTTTTTTTTCAGCAGAAATAAATTTGTTGATCCTTTTTAACTAACATATATGGCAAAAATTTGTGTTAATTGTAAATATATTTTTCATTTACACAAAAATGCTTGCCCTTTCTAAAAAATGTTTAAATGTTAGATAGGCCTTTTTGCATTTTCTGTGACGATATGTATTATGGATCTTTAAAGATACAAAAATTGGTTAAGTCATGTCCAATTTTTAAGGAATAAAATTTATAACAACCTTCATATAAAAATCAGACAAGCCGATTATAACTTCCTTTAATTTAAATTTTTTTAGCTTTATTTACATAAAATCTTTTTAAGTCGTTTAAGTGTTAAAACTTTATAAAGAAAAATTTTAATCTTTTAACAACTACGCGCCATTTGATCCACAAATGAAGTTAATTGTGGAGAAGAAAAAAAAAGATAAAAACAATTTATGTTCTTGACAAAAAGTGCTAACGTTTACTGTTTGTTTTTTTTTTAAATAACTGAAATTGTTTTAAAGAAGTTTAATTAAATTACATAAATTGATTTAATATTGAAGTTTAAAGCTTTTAATTTTAAGGCTAAAAATTAAAATCATTATAGTTATATTTAGTTAAAAAAATTTTGAATTTTTTGAATTTTACTCAAAGTAACATGCAGATTAAAGGACACATTATTTATATAAAATTTATTAATTTGTTTAATGTTCGAAATACTACTCGTAACTAAATTTGTTTCAGTAATATTGTTGTTATTGCTTTAATAGTAATAAACTGATAACACTGTTAATAATTGTTCTTAATTATACCCTTCACATAGTGATAAGGGTATATATCAGTTTGTCATTCCGTTTGTAATTTCTTTGTTGTCCATTTGCTACCCCATAAAGTATATATATTCTTGATTCTTGCAAATAGGAAAGTCCATTAAGCCATGTTTATCTGTCCATCTGGGTGTCTACTGAAATTAAGTTTTTAGAGTCAATATAAGTACTACGAACCAGGTATTGGTGTCAAACTATTAGAAATATCCCTAAAATGATCGCTATTTAAAATAAGCAAAATCGGTTTACCACGGACCTAGATACAGGCACAATACTGCGATTGCCCCTGTTTTTAAAACAATATCCATAAAAAATGTAACAAATATAACCAACTGGCAACGCTGTTGAGCATACATTTGGATGTGCTTAAATGCGCATGAAGATTCTGTAGGTATGTTTACATGTAGGTATGTATGAACATATGTTGTTGATTTTGGCAGACGTTTGACAATTCAAACGCAAAAGAAAGTGAAGACAGTTTTTACAATAGGTGTACATCGATCATATGTGTATATTGTTTTTGCTTAATTTTTTTCTGTTTTTTTAAGAGCCATGGTGTGTGTGATTGTGTGATTGTTGTTAAACCCTTTACACAGTGGTAAGGGTATACATGTGTTTGTCATTTCGTTTGTTGTAATATTTTCCATTATCCATTTGCGACCCCGAAAAGTAAATATTCTTGATCTTATAAGATACAGAAGTCGATACTCGTACAATTGTTTAAATGTTGTGAGTTTTAAGCCCACCAAAAGTAATTATATTATGTACTTATTTATGGTTCGAAAACAACTTGCACAGATTAGGCGACTGGGCAAACAAAAGACCAATGTTAAGTGTATACAATATTGGGCACAGCCGAATATAGCGCTCTTACTTGTTTTTTTTTTGTGGTTTGACCGTGTGGTTGAAACTTAAGTTTCTTATCGCTTAAATATTCTTATCATTATACAAGAGTACATATATGTAAATACATACATGCATATTTGAGTGTACATTAGGGTGTCCCAAAGTGTTTCTAAAATGTTTAAAGACATCAGAGTCACGTTAGTAAACCAACACAGTAAAATATAAGGTTATCGCTAATTTTCGGACACCCTAAAGATAAACACATTTATTTATAATTTGTTTTGCCTTTAAATTAATTAATATTTTTACAATGCTGGTCTAATATTTCTCATATATGTATGTTTGCTTTTGTATCGTGTTTGTTTGATTCTTTTTGGAAACAATGTATGTATCGTATTTTTAAGAAATTCCATTTATTTTTTTTCCTTGGAAAATTGAATACAGTATGTTGCCTGCAAGTTTAGTACTGAGAAAGAAAATCATACCGAAATTAAAGCAAGCATTTTGGGCTTGATGTTTAGAAAAAGTAATATTATGCGAACTAACGATAATTATTTAAATCCTAAAACTAAGTGATCAGTATTAGACCAGCCATCGACAAACTAAAAATTAAGTTCTCAAAATAAAATGAACTAATTTCAATGGTTCTATCTAAGCGCAATATTATCTCCTCTTTTCAAACAACTATGTCTACTTTATTGCAAGATATTTTTTCAGCGAGCGGATTTGGTTGTTTTGGGTGTGACCACATAGGATTTCGTATTTTAATATTGTAACTTTTTGATCCTTGTAGATATTGCTGTTTTTAAAGTACCTAGGAGCACCATCTACACTTAGGGAAAAAACATGGTTGAGTATGGTCACTTGAATATGATCACGAAAAATTTCATCATTGCATGGTTACGAAGATCATAATTATGACTGACACAATCATACTATATTGGTTGTACGTTTTCGATGAATAATTCAATCATATTCATGAATAGAATTACGATTACATGTTTGCGGTAATCATTACTTTAAAAATAGATAACAATTATCTTGATTGTGGGTGCTCCCATGATCAAAAAAAATATGGCCACAACCATGTTTTTTCTCTGCCTGTATCGTTCTAAGGATTTTGCTTTAATGGCGCTGAATTTTCCCTATGTTGAAGGCGAAAGCAATGCCTTATGATTGTTTTACGTAAAACAAAATTGGTTTCGAAATCGGATGTAGAGCAGAGTTTGTAACAATTGGCCAATTCATTCAACCTCGCATCTCTATGTGACTTCCAAGTAAGATGACGATCCAGGTGAATGACACGATATTTCGTCTCAAATTGTTATAGCACGATATGATAACTTTGTCCATTTCTCTGCTTGGATAACGGTATGCTGCCATTTAGGGTATTTGTGAGTACTGAAAAAAGCAGCATCTTCAGATCACGTCGATGTGTGTGTTAGATTGTTTGTGGGCATGTCTGCTGTGTAAAATAAGTACGCAATTAGCCCTTAGATACTAACTTGAAGTACGCCATCATAAGTTGTTCTTTCTTTGATCATAATTTGTGGACCGATTATGTACTTTTCTTAAAGGTTAAAGAGATTTACTGGCAAGTTCAACTGTAGTTTGTTTAACCGGCCTTAGTGCCACTTTTTATAGAGAGCTGGAGAAACATCACAAAAAATTGCAGAACAGTACTTATTTTCCTCAACGGATTTTCTTTTTAACTTTATTAATTTGTATGTTCATTCGATGGTACTATGTTGACTCCTAAAGTCAAATTTGTGATAAGGAATGCATTTATTGTCACTCAAGATCGAGGTTAGCTTGTTTTTATGAGATTTATGTCACAAGTGACATAGCTGTTAACAGAATTATAGGCCTGTAAGACCCCTCTTTTGCAGGATCCTTTCCAGGCTTAGGAGTATAAAAATGGCAACTGACTTGATATATGTAAATATTTTTAATAACTTTTGAAGTCATTAAGGCAACCTTCTATTACAAAATTTTATATGAATATATTTTGCAGATTCTCTACAGGGGTTTCAGATTTTTTTAAAATCAATTTAAAATTTCTGGTTACAAAATAGTATGTTGTGTTTGCATTAAATATCGTGATTGCCGTTTCAAAAACAACAAAAATAGTACTGAATATCTTGTATCTAACATGACAAGTAGTTTGTCGTAGTTGTTTTTTTTTTTGTGCATTGCAAACATCAGCAGAAATACATTACACTCTTACCTACCCCCTAGTGCTTCTCAGAATAAAAATATTTTTACATTCAACAAATGGTTTCAAATAGCTAAGATCTATACTTTTAGTCCAGTCTGAAATGTATTTTTAATATAAATAACCTTTTTTATTTTTATAACTTACACTTCTGTTGCAGGATTGCAACGATATATTTTGAATAGAAACCTTTCAAAAATCCTTTACAATTTAATATAACACCAACATGTAATCCTACTTAATATTTTGCATTTTCACTTTTTATACCTTTTGAATTATTTTATTTTTATTATCGTATTTTTTTGGATTTTAAATTTATATTAATTAATTTTACTCGGTTTTATTTAGCACTATGTAATAGCTAAAGGGTTAAACACACCATTTGTTTATTTCAAAAGCAAAATTTTTTTTATTTTACTTCTTTTTGCAGATGAAATGCGAGCTAAATTGCTTATGATTCATCAGTTTTATATTTGTGTGAGTGTGCAACACTTTTAAGGGTTAAAAAATAAACATGAAAATTTTCCACGTGTTTATCCTTCTTAAGGGAAATGCCCTGATATGTTTTAAGGCTTGTTTAAATACATATTTTAATTTAATTGTTGATGTTTATAACGTCATCACTTCTTTATCAACATTTTTGTCATAATATTCGTTAAGCACAGATGTATGTTGTAAATTTTTTATAATACTTGTGTGTGTTTTTTTCTTTGTTTAAACATATGTTTGCTTTTAATTTTCATTTTTAAGTCGAAACATCCTCTCGCCACGACTGTTTTTGTTAGACTGACTGTCCTAATTATTTTCAATTGTCATTTAAAAAAAATTCGCATTCGTTTTTATTCTTTCTTTCTTTCCACTCTTATTACTTGTATTTTAATACAATGAAAAAGAATTCCTCGAGAGTTCGCGTTTACGTCGCATACATAAGCATGTGATATTTCGAATACATAACTACATACGTACATACCCTGCAGCTTAAGTTTTAAATAGTACAGTTTTAGAACGGTTATGCACTAGTTGCAATCAGGACTGCTGCAAAATTGATAAGTTTGTACCAGTCAAAAGAAAGCAAAATTAAAAATGTTTAAAATAATAAAAAATAAAATACAGAAAAAAGCTGTATGGGCAATTCCGTTGTAACGGGTGTGACCATTTTGCTCACATTTGTGCTTACAAGTCAAACAGTTAAAATTTTTTGCTTAAAATAAAGCTATGATTTCCAAGGTTGGTATGTTTTCAAGCGGTTAAGAGTAAGTAGACTAGAAGAGTAAAGTTTCTAGCCACAATCTTCACTTAAGTGTTGTGACGGTTGTGACCTTACAAATTGGAACTTTCGAGAGTTTTGACTTGGACATCGACTTGAGTAAAATATTCTTGAAAACGGGAGTAATTTTTTTAATTTTTACGGTAGTTTTAAGTGTTTTCAATCGTATTTGTTTCAATTTTTTGCTTAAGAAAAAACTTTGCTAAAATGTGACGGGTGTAACACGTCACACGTCAAAAAAAGAAAAGATGATGAGTGGTTAAAGCTCTTCCGAAATAAAAAAAATAAATTATGAACCAATGTTTTTGCTTAAGATGTCAATGTTTACGAAAGATGAAAACGGTTTTTCACTACTTTGTTTCGTTTTACGTGGAATTTACCAAATTTAAAAAAAAAAAACAAAAACCAGAGTTTCAAGTACTACATAACTATGTGGAACCAAAATAGTTGGCCTCCTATGTGAAAATCGATAGTTCGAGGTATGAAAAAAGGACAGATATGTAACTAGTCTAAAGTCAATAGCAACTATTATATATGTTAAAACATACTAGTTATTTTATCTGCAGGGTACATAGTAAAGTACAAACAGATGTAGTAGTTTTGTGTGTGTACAAATATTTCGTGTATTAAATATGAGTTAAAACCAAAATGAATGATATTTATCCCAATGAGATTTGTTTTTTTCAGGCACAAATAGAAGTACTCAGTTCCAGACAGCATTTAAGTACCCAGTCAGCAAAATTACCCGACGTCTGTACAATATCTGTCAGAAACGTCAGGGAAATTGAACGAATTCTTCACCAATTCTTTCAGATTTCTGATCGCAAAACACAAAATCTCTCAGGCATGTAGTAGGAAATTTGTAGCCGACATTTTTAACAGAATTTTGATGGTAAACCGAATAAAAATACTTTAACAGAAAAAAAATTACGTTTCTTTTCACAAATTTTTATTTAAAATTCGTTTTCTCAAGATCTTCTTCACCATCTTTTTTAAATCCAATATTGTTTTATAAATATATTTTTGTTTTATATAAGATAAGATTAAGTAAGATTGGAATTGAACCCGGATTTTGTTTTTGCTGGTTTACAAAACTGCGATCAAAAATCTGACACACAAGTCGTACATGAAAATTCCTACATAAAAACATACAAGTGTCTAATATCCGTACGAGTCCAGACAGATTCTTCCCAGACTTGTCCTATAGAGCTGTTTTTGGGCCAATTTTGCTGGCTGGGTAGTTACATGTGTATGCAAGTGTAGTATATACCAGTAAAATATGGATATATAATATACACAAGCACTCAAAAACACATTTTTCAACACATTTCCTCGCTATCTTTCTTTAATGGAATTTTGTGGGTTCTTATATTCGGACTCATAACATTATCTTCCGTTTAAATGAATTACTTAACTTAAACGAAATACAACAAAAGCAACAAACTATTCATAATTGTAAATTATGTGCATTTACTCGTTAACTCATATGCATGGCACACATATGTATAAATGAACGCATTACACATTGTAGAAAATATAATCAAAAATTAAAGAAAAAACAAAAGCAACAAGAATAGCACAAACAGAACCTATTAAAATATCAACACTGGCATGCACTCATACAAGCAAACTCATATAAAATCACTTTAAAGCGGAAGTGTGTGTAAGCAGAATACAAATAAAGGAAATTTAACGTTATCATAGTGTAAATAAACGCCGTTATACTGCTGCCAGCAGCGATGTAAATGTCAACAGATATGTTAAATTTATGTTTGCGTTGCTTCAAAATAGTGTTTTCAGAGATGGAAAATAGGTTTTTTTCAAAAAAAAAATATAAAATAATAGTTTCTCTTTATTCGGTTTTAAGTTCATTATTAAAATTGTGATAGCTAAGAAGTAAATAATTCCGATGCAATCCAAGTGTAATGTATTTTATTATCTGCTTTCAGTTTTCGTCAGCAAGATCGGCGGCAAGCTTGGCTGCTAGAACCTCTGCCTAAAAATAGAATGCAGTATTCAGAATGCTTGCTGGACTCCCTCATACCTTGTTCTTGTTAGAAGACGGCTGCTCTAAAACTCCCTTACCCCCTTCCCTTTTTAGCCCATATGAAAAGAAGCTATTGCTTTTGATACAAAATTATTTTTAATCGAGTTAGAAATGAGCATTGGAAAAGGTAGGCGTTATACAAATTGTCCAAGCTTGTGAGACTTGCTACTTGGTATTTCAGGTGTAATGCCAGGATTTAAAAGAAATAATTCAATTAAAGCAAGAAGAAGATAACGCCAAAAAAACGTGTCAACTTTATAAAATTTTAAATGCACTTTATTTAGGAAGGTGTTCATCAAATTAGGCACAGCGGGCTGTAAAATTCTTACTCATAGGCATAATTATTAGTTATGCTTAAAAGTACCCTAACACAGTCTTCTGCAACAACCGTTTTCTTTGAACTTTTTAAAAAACTAAAAATATGATGTTTTTGTTTCATTTTAAAGATACATTTGGGGAGAAAAAAAGAGGGATTTGTGCTTATATTTGTTACACCCAAATATAACAGTCTGCCGCATCCTAAATTATAACAATCGAATAAGAAACACCTAATAGCCGATTTTGCGAAGTTTATCTATCCATCTGTCCAGCTGTTTCTTAATATCATTGAAAACATTTGATTAAAAATTGTGATAACAGGGGTATGATTTACCCTACCTGAAAAATGCTCTTCAACAATAAATATATGAAACAAAATTTCAACGGTTCAACATATACATTATTGCAGCTTCTTTATATTACTTATTTCTTCCAAGTGAAATTGTTGTTTTCCAACCCTGGATTCTTATCAAAAACTTAACATGTACTGTTGTTGTTGGCAAATAAGTTTACCCAGCAGTAGAAAAGTTTTTCAGAAAGTATTCTTCTTTTTTTAATATGTAATCTGTGTTGCTTAAAAATTTAGGACCAAATTTTTAGACAATTTAAAAATTTTTTTAAGGTTTATAGATTTACAAGCAATTAACCCGTTATTTCGTAAAGAGAAGTTTAAAACATTAATTAAACAAATACAAAGTGCGATAATAAGTTAAATTTTTATGATTTTTATTAAATCTTAAACCAGAATCTATAGTTTTCTATTTTTTGGCTTTCAAATGCAGTATCTATTTATTTCAAGTGAGAGAGAGAGCGAGAGAAGTTCTTAACCACATAGTTGACTTTTGGCCTCGATCGGAGTCAACAGACTGCCTTATATACATATTATATTTCTAGAGGAACCAAAAATGAGTACAAAAAATGCAAACCAATTAATTTTCGACCACATGATTGACTTTCAAGCTCAGTCTAGGCTAAAAGAGATCACTTTCGTATTTGTAGACTTATGATACCACAAAATTAAAAAAAAAAAAAATTTCACTTTGCTGACTTCCAACTTCATTTTGGGTCAATAGCCTTAAATTTTGCATTTCGAAATCAACGTCTCAAAAAATGCACAAAAGTACCAATAATGTGAAAAAGGTGTTATTTTGCTACTTTTTTAATTTTTAACATTTGACCAAAAGCATTTTTTTTATAATATCCAGCATTGCAATGTCTTGGTATCAGGAAAATAGGTTATTGGAAGGAGGATTTTTGAACATTTCTTATGACGAAATATCCGTTGCTCTATCCAACAGTGAATACATATGTCAGGGACTCCATGTTATCTTGAAAAGTAATTTGTTAATTTTTTGATTATTTTTTTTTTAAATTTAACGAAATTAGGCTTAAGGATAAATGATGTTAAAACGGGCGAAACTTTTCGGGAATAAGCTTTATCAATTATAACTTCTAAAATAACAATTTTATACTCAGAAATTTTTTTTCATATTCAAGTAATTCTCTTAAAAATTGTTATTCGGATTTTTTTTGTGATCGATCAGTAATTGGTTTCAGCGGCAAAATAAGCCCAACTTCCCCAAGTTACATTTAGTCGCATACACTGTGAACAAATACTGTAATCAACATATTATTATGAGCGCAAAAGTTAAAAAAAATTAAATTAGTTCCGCTTGCTTTTCTGATGGAATTTCCGTTGCACTGTCCAATAGTGAATACGCAGACGGAATAGTACGGGTGCGATTCTTGAAACATAGTGTTATCAGTTTTGGTTAAAAGCTGATAACACCATTTGGCAACTTAATTTGGCAATATTGCACATATGTATGTAAGACCCCGTTTAATAAAAATTTCTATATTTTTTCAAATTAAAAAATTTCCATTACTCTTTATTTTAAATTACAGACAAAAATGATTTTTTTTTAAATTTTTTATAATAATTTACAGGGATTTAACAGCAAAAACTAGTCCATAATTAGCCAATGACTTATATAAGTCCGCTTTCTGAAAGTCAATCCGTCTGGAAGCATGACGTCAGCCAAAAAAAAATTAAACAGAACCGCAGGGTACCCGCAAAACATGTGCACGTTCGTAAACAAATGTCTACACACATATGTAGGCACATAAAAAAGTAAATTTTTTAGTTGCAGACTTCCTTTATAATTCTTCTAGCCCTTGTCTTAGTTTTATATTGCAAGATCGCGGTTTTTATATGTTTATACCCACACCTCTAGGGGTATTATGCGGTTGTAACGCCCAAAAATATTGCTAAGATTCACTCTTAAGTATACTGATTGACACAGAATCACTTTCTGAGTCGACTTAAGAATGCCTGTCCGTCCCAGGCGAATGCCCATGCACTTACTTTTAAACACAGTACAGCTTACAATTTTTGGAGATATTTAATAATATTCGGCACAGATGCGTAATTTTTTTGGCAACGACACGAAGCTTGTTGTATGCAGTGAGAGTCCCTACATTTTTTGACATAGCCACCATACCAATGCCCCCGGAATAAGCATTTAGGACTGAAATTCTTTTAAATATTACTTTGTTTCCGCAAAATGTTGCGAATATAAGTAGATATGCTGTGAACAGCTCCATATTTTCCATATTTTGTGAAAAAAATACCGTTCGCAAGTCTTATTTAAAAAGAAATGAGGCAACCGAATTTTGTTAAAAGTGCTCAATTATTAAGCTTACCTCTTATAGATGGCAATTATCTAAAAACCAAGTACGCCCCACTTACGAAAGCCACCTTAATCAGCGTACACTTTGTGCATACGGGAAACAAAAAATAAATTGGAGTGTAGGGTATAATATGGTCGGAATTTCTTATTTATTTTCATGTTTATCTTATAGGTTTGAAGTTAGAGTAAAAATGTAATGGATTCTGGTTTTATATTTAAGAATTTTTAGTTTTGAATATAATTCATTGTTAAGAGAACTATACGTTTGTTTGTATGTGTAAGTATGGAAGTATATATGCAAAAAAAAACAAATAAGTTATTCAGCTTTTGAACTTTTGCTGACGCAGATAAAAAAAAGAAGAAAATTTTTTAACATTTTTAAAGATTCGTATACCCTTCACAAAGCCATAAGTGTATATATAAGTTTGTCATTTCGTTTGTAATTTTTTTATTATTCATTTGCGAACCTATTAATTATATGTATATATTTTGGTTCCTTATGGAAAGGAAAGCCGATTTAGCCATGTCCGTCTGTGCGTCTATTGAAGTCAAGTTCCGAAGTCAATTTGAGTACGGTCCAGGTATTGGTGTGAAACTATCAGAAATAACCCTGAGATGATCGCTGTTTAAAATGAGCATGATTGATTCACGGACCTAGATAAAGGAAAAATACTGCGATTGCTCCTGTTTTTTTAGAACAAGTTTGTTTTTTCTTATTGCTCCGCGAAGTTTGCTTTTTATTGGTATTTTCACTAAATTTGCTGAAACGTGTAGGAACGTAAATGCAGGCTTAAAAGAGAATTGAACAAAAACTGATCAAGTATACTTGATGTGTGTTAATTTCGACAGGCTTTAGGCCAACCAGGAGACAATCCTGAGTCGACCGGTGATTCTTTTTTACATTGCAAACATCTGAACACATGCATAATAAGCCCACCTCTTATTCGGTATGTGGATAAAATGGGTAAATTTTTCTGCTAGGGTACACCAGTTTGAACAAATATGTTTTAGAACTTACAAAATTTGGTTTTATTACACCATGAAACAAATTTTAAATTTTCGGTGACATTCGCACTATATTTATGGATATTTTACGGTTTCCTAAGTACAAAAACAGTTCAAGTTCCAATTTCTATTAATAAGTTTTTTTTTAATTTGAGATTTTTAAAGAGGCTGCTTATTTAGTCTTTGAAAAATAATAAAAAATCGAAAAGAGCAAAACCTTGAAGCCTTTGTAACAGATCAATATAACAACATTAATTCTGAACATCACAAACTTTATTTGAGGAAAATTAATGTGTAAATAGGTATTTTATTCACAATTAGCTGAAGTTACCTGCCCATTTTTTAACCCTGGATATGTATTTAAATAAACATCTCTTTATTTTATAAGTATTTTCAGGTTAAAACCGTGTAAATTTTGTCGATGTATTAATATTTCTATAAAATTTTAAGAACGAATGAAAAAATCATCCTTATATTGCAAACGCGTACTTTTGCTTTTTAAATTTTCAAATACGGTAGCAACTCGGAGTTGTGGACAAATTTGAGGTAGGACCTAACTTAAAACTTAACTTTTTTGTGTAAAAGATTTTAAAAAAATTTTTTTAACTGCGATTAATAAGATTTTAGGGGTTAAGAAATTTAACTTCAAAAGAATTTCTTGAAAATATTTTATTTTATTACAATAGCTCCACTTAAAAAAGTCCCAAAAAGAAACATTTATTTTCTTACTTTTAAATTTTTTATTTTTTTTTTCTGAAAAAAGTTTAATTTAATCCGCTAAATTTTTTTCTTTTTGGTAAAAAAGTTATCACCCGTCACATTTGCTAAAAAAATTAATTTTAGAAACACCTATACTGAAACAGTTTAGAATTAAAAAACATAATATTTGACGGCTTCAAGATAATTTTATTGCCAGTATTTAAGTGTTTTTTGTGAAAAAATCGGATAAATCCTTCCCAGATATAATACCTGGATGTAGCAGCTTCTTAAGAAATCCCAAAAGAAAAAGATATAATTTGAATTTTAACTATTTTTGTACTTAGGGGACCCATAACATATCAAAAAAATATAGTTCTCATCAAATGTAATCTTCTTGTTGCAAAATGTTATTTAAAAAATATCTGTAGTTTTTATTATTCCAAGACTTACTTACCATTTGCAATTTAAATATTTCTCATTAATCTGCAAATAAAAGATGAATAGGAAACACGTTTATTAATTTGTACATAAAACTTTTTGATTAGTTGATTAAATAAACAAATATAAAAGAAAAACAAAAAAGCTTTTGAAAAAAATGTACAAATAAATTTATAAATGCTCGTAAAATAAACAACTATTAAATATGTTTAACTCATAAAGGGTTATTGCCGCTTTAAAACAATTAATTGGACTCAATAAAAATAAATAAATTAACTGGAGGTTTGTGAAAGATACCCTGCAGATAAAACGGCTAGCCCAAATGACAAGTTAATTGAATGACATAAGAAAACATTTTTTTTCTCTATTTTGGGCCGTTTTACGTTCAATTGCAACTGGATGGATCGAATAAAATATTGATTACTTTCGAATATCGTAATCATAGTTCCTTCAAGCTTAATTTTTATGAATTTCGCATGGGTTTTTTGGTTCTACAACTCTGGAAAATTTTAATTAAAAACAAATATATATCGATTTTTACCAGGTTCAGGTTTCTATCAAAAGTGATGACAAAAAACTTTGAAATTTAAATCAATCTAGATTTATGTTGAAAATTTTTGAGATTTTTTCAATCGTTCTGATGCATGCCATACAAATTTGTAGTTTGGGAATCAATAGTTAAGATGTACATTTAGTTTTCCAATTAGTGAATATGCCATTCGTAGCAGGGGCTGACTTAAACCAAATATCATTAAACTATATATAATAAAAAAAATATTCCAACCACATCTGTCACCGTTTTCAGTTCTCAAGCAGTTGAAGAAAAAAACACTTAAGTGCCAGCCAGACAGACGAACGGATGGGCATGACTAAGTCGACACTTAAAGTGATTTTGATTCTGTCATAATTTTATTACTAAACGGATAAATTAATATCCTAAGAAATCAATTTAATTTATAACAACTAAGAAAGTTATAGCCGGTCAATTGCTTTTTAAAAAAAACCAATAGCATTTGTATTCAGTATAATAGTTGGTGGCATAAGGACAAACATGTGTGTAAAATTTTGAGAATATAAATTAATTATCAAACCATTTATAGCCCAAAAATGATAATTCCGAGAGGGCATTTGTAAGGGATCAAAAAAAGGACTGATTATATTTTTGTTTTGCGGCGTATAGTTCGACACACGAGAAAAAATATTGTCGAAATAGGGTAATATTATATGAAAAAAAAATTTCTAACAAATGGGAAAAGCTGGAAACTAGTGTCCTAAGTCACAACTTTTATCAACAATTTTAGTTACTTTATGACATCATTGTTAAAAAAACGTCTACATTTGGTGGGAAAATATTTTTCAGCAACAAAAGGTCGAAATAGAATTAGCAACAAAAACAAAATTTCTAGTGAAAACATGTGCCCGCAAAAAAAAATAACCAGCCAGTAGTTCTAATGTCAGTTTTGGTTTTTCAATAACACGTACATATGTATACAAGGTGGGCCAAAAGAATTCATCCGATGTTGTATATAAGTACTATGTCTGAAGTACACAGGAATACTCGTATATTATTCATTTTTAATGACCTCAATTATTCATATTTAAAAGGACTTATTGGGGTCGCAAGGTCTTGGTCATCTCTTACTTCGCGTGTTATTAGTAAATTAGTATGTTTATCCTATAACACATTAACATTTTTGCCTAAATAAACATTAAGCAAGTTTGTTATGGTATATTAAATTGTTTGTTTTTTTTTTAAATGGTACAATTACATTTGGCAGCTCCAATATACCCATCAAACCAAACGTTTCGACTCTTTATGAAATTACGAATTCGGTAGTTTGTCTGAGATGAGAGTGATCGTAACGAGTTTGTCCAAACAAATCGATAGTTTGTCTAAACAGAAATATTTTTTTTGGAAAACTTTGATCTATAAGTTTTAACTGTAAAAATAATATGTTTGACATTTTAAAACAAATATAATAAATGTTAAAAAAAATGAAATTATGAAAAAAGAAAAATGTTATATGTGTTTGATTTTCCATTAAATCAGCAAAATAGGTTACGATTTCGTACCTCATGCCATTACGATTTCCTTCCTACATGTCATTACAATTTCGTTCATACATCTCGTAACAAAGTCCTATCAACCCTTTCATATAAAAATCGTTATCATTTTGGTATTACTTTAGTTCCGAATTCGGAAGGCTTTTTCGACTTGTCGTAATGAATTCTTAACAAAACTGGAACTTTTGGCTTGATGGGTACAGACATACATATATTCTACTGATAAACACATGGAAACGTAACTAAAACCGAAAACTTCCATGAAAAAAAAAAACAACAAAACATTTGCACAACACATGTCAGTGGCATGAATTCGCACACAACAGTCATCATAAGAATCAAAAAATTTTCTAAAACAAACATTCATACGTATAATGTTTGTACTTGCTTGTATATAAGTTTGAATTTCATTTTTGCTCTTTAAAGTTTTTTTGTGTTTAAAAAAACATCTTCTCAAACATCCAGACTTTTTCACAGATTTCTTTGGTAAACTAAACAAAAAAAAAATACTTTAACTCTTTCATTGATGCAGGAGTTGTATAAAAAAATTTTATTATAGTTTTGCTGTTTCTATCATTTATTGCTGTATTGTTATAGAAAAAACTCATAATAAAACAATAGAAAGGCTTGCCTTAAGCTCTTCAGTTTAACCAAATGAAAGGGCTTTAAAAATTCAAAAGATAAACCCTTTTGTAAGGACAAAAAGTCTTTGGTGTTTTTTGGTTCCACAAAAGGGCTGAATTTTGGAGTCTTAAGGTAATATACCACCGTCGCAATACATCGTTTTTATTTAAATTCCTAGCACTTACGGTGAGAAGACGTATAATTAAAAACCAGGAAGAGCGCTATAATCGGCTGTGCCGAATCTTACATACCCATCGCATTGGTCCTTTTGTATACCGAGCAATCTCATCTAGCTAAGATTGAATTGGAGGTTTGAAGTTTTTAAAATGGGAAACCTCACAACATTTGAACGTTTGCTAGGCCAATGCAGCTCTCAGGCTCCTTTCCAATAAATATTTCTTTTACATGAAAAAAAATTTTATTAGAAATACCTCAAAGGGGTGAGGGTAACAATTTCCGAGATATTTCGTATTAAAAATTAAATAAAACTGTTGGCTTGTATGGGGTTGCAATATTTGAATTGCAATAAATAAGCGTTTTTATTTAAAAATATAAAGTTTTTTAAGATGTACAGGGTGTCTGGTGTTAAATTTATATTCCTAAATAGCATTTATTCAAAAAATAATAAACGGTGCGGAGGAAGGTTGGTGCCGTTGCAATTATCGATTCTGCAGATTTGACAGTCACGATGTCGCAGTGGTCGAGTGAGCAATGCGCATTCGCTGTGGAGATATTTTTTAGGAGTAATGATTCTTACGTAATTGCTCGTGGACAATTTTGGGTATTTCTGGGTATTCGGCAAATACGTGATGAACCGAATGTAAATTGAGTTCGTTAATGGGTGCAGAGATTCCACGCAACTGCTTCTGTTATGAATGCCCCACGGCCAGAGCCCATTAGATTTTCATGGGCTCCTACAAACATTGAACTGGTTAAAAGCAGTTTACTCGAAAATCTGAGCTTTCAATACGGAAAAAGGCCTCACTGGGATTTCCAAGAGCGATTATTCATGAAAGTTTAAAAAAAGGTCTGAAGCTCTATCCTTTTAAAATTCAAATCTTTCAAGAACTAAAAGAAAGTGACTGATTTACGGAAAAATCTTTGTGAAACGATGTTGGAGCATTTTCGCAATGTGAATCCCATTTTTGGATCGACCAGGCTCACTTTCAGTTAAACGGCCACGTCAACAAGCAAAACTGCCTTTACTGGTCTTTAAAAACCGAAAACCCTCTATTGAAAAACCAAAAACTATTGCATTGAGTGAAGCATGAGATAATTGGATTTTTTTCGAAAATACTTGAGGCCAGTCGACTAATTTCAACTGTAAAAATTATCGGCGCATGACTACGGAATTCTTTTTTCCATACCTACGAGATCATCCATTGAACTCTTCACACACGTGGTTTCACGTGGTGAATTTGCTTCGGGAAAGTTTCTAACAAAAACTGTCGTCAGTCGCCTTGGGGACATCATATTGCCACCGAGGCCACCCGATCCCATTGATTTTTTATGGGGCTTCTTAAAGGAGAGGGTTTATAATGACAATCCCCAATCTGTTGTGTCTGTAAAGGAAAATATTCGTCGAGAAATCAGCTCAATTGAACAAATTTTATTGCAGCGTGTGGCGCAGAACACAGCGCTCCGTTTTGAACAGTGTGTTAAGCTCGATGGAAGACATCTAAATGACATAATCTTAAAAAAATAAAATCGGTATTTCCATGCTCCTAATAAATTTTGGGGTTAATTATTGCTTTTTTTTTTATTTAAGTTTGAAAATATAAATATGCCACCAGTCACCCTGTTTAAATTGTGAAGGATATCTATGGTTCCCAGCTTTAAAAGGTTTTATATAAAAATAGCGTTAAACGTGGCAAAATAATATGTTTCGAATTGGGAGCTAAATATTTTTTCATTATTTACATGCGCGATATAAAAATGAAAATCCATGACCAATATCTTTTGGGAAACATGTTTGTGGTAATAAAAGTATTTTTATAGAAATCCTTAAATGGTATGCATGAAATTACTTTAAGCTTTAAATAGGAGTGTTTATGCCTTGATTTTTTTTAGATTCAATTTTCAAATAAAACTGAAAAGCAGATTTGCATTTGTCAAATATTAATGGGCCATATGCAGGACTTTGCATAAATAAAAATAAACATATGTGAGCTAGTGTGTGTGTAGGCAAGTAAGTAAGTTATGAATATAAGGGGCAAAATGAGTAGATACAAACAGATTTTTGTGAGTGCAATATACAAGACACTTATTGCATCCTTTGTGTTTCATTTTCTACTCTTACAGGATATAATAATGATGACGGCTGCGGCGCAACCACATTAAGACCGAGGTAACAACAACAGCAATTTAAAAGCAAGAAAAAAATGGCAACGTCTTTATTGAAGAGCTCTTCAGATGACTTTAAAGTGAATGGTTGAAAGGAGTTCAACTAACAGCAGCCATAAAACAAAAGCAACAACAAAAAGCACATAAACACACGTACTTTACACATGACTAAATATGCCCTTTTGTATTGTGTTTAAACAAAACACTGTGTCACTAGTATGTCACATGCACACACAATCGTATGAGAAATCATTAAAATCGGAATGACTAAATTCGTACATGTGGTTGATTCATATGCAAAAAAAAATATCTAAAAAACCAAAAAAATAAATAAATGAAATTACTTTTTTATATTCATCCCAGCTTGTCATATATACTTTTATGATTTTGAAAAAAAAAAATAAACAAATGAAATATGTATGTGATATGGCTTTAATGTTAAGATACAACAACAAGAAAAAACTTTTATTTTAAAACTACAATTTGTTAAATATTTTCCAATTTCCCTTTTTTTTTTTTTGCAGGCATCACACCCCTTGAAATATATGTTTTTATGGACATAACAACCTCAAAACAGAATCACTTGTGTTACTTACCCCATGATTCAAAATGCATATGAACATATGTATTTGAGATTTTTTTTTTGGTTTTTTTGAAATAAATTTCAACGCTAGATACTTAAGACAAATGTTCTTTTGTTAAAAATGAAGAACACTTTTGAAATACTTACTGCTTTTGTACTACAAAAAAATTTTGGTACTTTTTTAAATAAAAATCTGAAAAAGGATGTTAGTGAAAAACTAAACAACATTGAAAATACTTTTGTACTTTAAAAAAAATCTTTCGATCTATTACATTATACAATTAAAATGTTTTTAAACAGAAAAAAATACTACAAATGAATTGTCATATTAACAACTAGATTGGAAATACAATTATTTGATTGTTTATTAATTGGCACAAACAACTATCATTGTAAACACAATTAATATTTTTGTTATTTGTCGTCGTAAATTGATTTTTAAAAATTGTAAAAAGCTATGGAGATTTTTAGTATTACCTTTAAGTACAACTGGTAATATTATCGCATCATAACAACTGTCACAAAAGGATATTATGGGAAATTTGTCTTAAAGTTCCTAGTAAAGACTGGAAATTTAAGGACTTTGTGATTACAAAGAAGAAGCGCGCCCAAAGTACGCCATGAGTGAGACTTTTGCTTGGGATACACAGTTTGCGTGAGGGGTATATAGTTTTAACTTACGGATCTAAGACTCAAAGACTATCTAATGAGTGTGCTCTAGGCAAAAATACATATTCGCTATTTAAAAGGCAACATGCCTAATTGTTCCCCAAAAAAAAGAATTATCTGGAATTTCTAACAAAGAAATGGTATTCCTCTATTAATCATTGCTTTGTCAAAAGTAAAATAGTGGCTCTAGGTATTAATAGGATATTTGATAGAATTTGGCACCACGCGTTAGTTTTAGCTTCAGTTAAAAATTTTCTCAGACACTGCACTATTTGTATTCTTATAGAAGAGATTTCTTTCAATGAGTTAAAAAATTGATTCTGTTCTCTCTCCCTCTTAATTTCTTATCTGCCCTAATGACCTTTTATGTCAGGTTTAAAATCCTATCTAATATTTTGCGGATGAGAGCAGCATATGCAATTATATTGGTTTTATGAGGCAAAGAATGAAGCTTAGCCGAGGTCTAGTGATGATATCCGGTCGGAGCCTTGTAAACAGGGTCGACCTTAATGCTCATAAGATTCAATGCTGTCTTTTGATACACAAACGAACACTAGACCATGCTACTTTGTCTGTATTAACGATTGGTATAAACGTTGGGAGACAAAACATTTTTGATGTCCTAGGCATAAAAGGTCAGTTCAGTGCCTGCTGGATGGAACACATTTTTTTTGTGTTAAAAGAAGCACCTAAGTGATCCAGTTTAGGGAAACGGCGTAGAAACGACTTTACCACCTGATCTTCTTTACATTTATGCCACCCATATCCGGCCGGAAATGGATTGAAGCTCCCTTGTGTGGGCTGGTGCTACAAAGACTATTTTGGAGCTACTTGAACGCATTCAGGAACGATCGAAGTTACTTGCCTGTGAACGTCGGAATACTAAACCAAATAGATTCACTTGAGCACCGTTATAACGTTTTACTCTTCTATCGGCACTATAATGGAATGTGCTCTGAGAAAATCAGTTTATTATTTTCTGAAACCTAAAATTTTGTGCGTGATAGACGTCTTTTTTAAAGAGCAGACTCATGTGTGGTGAATACTGAGAAAACTCGTTCTTTAGTCGCACAGTTCGTATGTGGAATAAACTTTCCAAAGATGTCTTTTCTGTCACTGTTCATATCGGAAAATTATAATTAAATGTTAACAATCACTACTCCTCTTTTCCTGTTTTGCATTATCTATTTTGCTTATACCAATACAATATAATACATGTTAAAGGGACCATCCCCTAATTACTGGAACAAAGAAGTAAAGTGCCTATTTATATGAATAATCAGGCCACCCTTAAGACGTCGAATATTCTATTCTAAAATCTGAGGCACTGTGGTAAGGTTACAGATGAAGTTGCTGAAGCTGTAAGACCAGCAGTTCGTTGCTACAAGGAAAGGTTTAAGCAATTAACAAGACAAATTTTCAGTACAGCAGCAGGGGCTTAGCTCAGAAGACCCTAAGCTTCTCAGGAACTGTAGAAACTTCGAAGATCTTCAGGGGCATACTACTTGGGCCAATGAGTCCTGAGAGCGTGAGGAGAGATCTCAGGTCTGGAACACCGATGGATCAAAGCATCCGTATGGTGTCACTGGCGCAGGGATATATGACCCGGATTTCAAAAGGCTTCCCCCATCAATATTTCAGACTGAGATCTACGCAGTATGCCTGTGTGTCTGTGAATGTGCCAGAAGGAATATAGAAATGACTCGGATATTCATCCTTTCGGAATGCCAGGCGGCCGTAATTGCCCTTTTTGCTTACGATATTGGATCGGCACTGGTAAAGGAGTGCAAGGAAGCTTTGGGTAGTTTCGGTGCGCGGAGTGATGTGGCGCTGGTATGGGTTCCGAATCATGAGGGTCATATGGCCAACGAATGTGCCGACCGTCTGGCAAACTGCGTGTGCAAACCACCCTTTTATTGATCCGGAGCTGTTGTGCGGTTTCACGCGGCTACTCTCGATGGAAGTTGGCTGCCCACTGAGTTGGGGCCAAGGGATAGCGACAGGCCAAGCGATTGTTGACTTTATCTAGGGAATCTAGGGAACTTTTGTCTTTTGAAAGAAAGGACCTAAGGGTCCTCGCCGGTCGTCTGACTGGTCACTGCAACATCGTATACTACCTGCGAAATTTCAGCAGGATCGATACATTGACCTGTCGATGAGACCTTAGAGCATGTGCTCTGCGAATGCCCGGCACTCTGTGGCAGGAGGCTGCGCCACCTGGATGATAGTTTTGCTACACCGGCGGGCATTTGAAACTCGACGCCGCGCAAGCTACTGGACTTTATACAAAGCCAATTATAGGCGAACCAAGTGGCTGAACAAAATACCTACTTATGTTTGGTAGCGGTGCATTGATTGATTGATTGATGAACTAGGGGAGATTGGTTCTGAGTGTTAAGATATGAAGGCATTGGAAACGATGTAGCATTCCGTCTACTACTGTCTGAGATGACAGTACCATAGACTCAAGTAGTTGGCTAAAAATTTCACAAACAACTGATTGATGTTTGGAGATGTAAACGGAAAAGTTTCATTTAATTCGTCAGGGAATGATGGGCAATAGAGAAAGGGGTTTTAAATATATACTTGTGTTTCATTTTCTTCAGCGATCTTAGACTTTTTTTGATCTTACAACTTTTTTTCTCTTAAAATGGAACCAGAAGGGCATTAAGTGAAGATGTATGAAGGGCTGTGTGGCGTAAAATCGGGTCGCGTTTGTAATTAAAATTTCTGATTTGTTGTGAACATAACTTTGTTTGTATTTTTTTTACATTTAATTAAAAAATTTAAATATTTTTCATAAGTTTATTGCAGACATTTTTATGTGTATAAGTTAGTTTGGCAGTTCTAAGGAAATTTTCTTTTGAGAAATCAGCAAAATGAAAGTCATAATTTTCCGCCGTTAGAACCGCTCGTTTAAAAAAAATTACAAAAAAATACTTGCATCTGGCAACAATGATAAGTAACTGCCGCTACTTTTTCCCTTTCGCATTTTCAATGAGACTGCTTATTTCCCATAGCCTGCTTTACTGTAAAATAAACTAAAATACGAATAAATTTTTTTCATTTTATAATTTTTAAAGGACATTCGTAATAGCGAAAATATATGAAACAAAAGCTTTTTAATTCATTTGTTTTTTAGTCATTTTTTTCCCATAATTTCGATTCTTTTTACATTTTTTTTCATAATGTTTTTCAATTTGTTGACTTCGTCCTTTTGTTTGGATTCGTTCAGAGAAAAAAAAAATATTTAAGACATCTGTAGTATGATTAATAATGAGGGTTTGCTAAGTTTCGTTGGTTAAAACAAAAGATTTTTGTTCTTTGTTGTAAATTATTTTTTTATTTTATTTCATTGCGAATATCTGTGAAATTTTTTTGTGTGCGATTTACAAATATTGTTTTTTCTATTAGTTTAAGGGTTTTTACTTTGGTTTATATATAATTTTTGCTAAGACTTTATTTATGATCTTTGGTGGAATTCCTTATTTAGGAGGGGGTATTTTATGATATTCATGATGTTGAATTTATAATCAATTAAATGATAATTTTGTGGTTGAATTAATGCAATTATAGTTCATGGGGGAATGGTAAGTTTGTATATAAATTTCCTTTTTTTTGTTTAATACAACTATAAAGAATATATATTGTGATTTTTATATCGATATTATGTGCATTTTTAACATGTATATCGGTTAGCTTATTGTATTGTCTTCGGAAATGCAAATTTCTATTCTAGTTTGAATTTTTTGTTTCAATTGAAAGTCCCATTGTTGGAAACAAGTTTCGAAATATGTACATACATAATAAATTAAACTCTACTCAATAGACTATATCCGGTGTAATATCCCAATAAAACATTTTCACACAAACATACGCAGACATTTAAGCCCCTCATTAATAATGCAGTGCGTTTCTAAGCGAACACAAGATATTTATTCAAAAACTAATTTATATTTAAGCAATTTTAATAGAATTCATAGAAAACGTTTCAATGCGCGGATAAATTTTTTAAACATCTACATATCGCCAGCTGGAGTTAAAACAGGCGTTTCTCACTTAAAAAAAATTAAACACCAAGCCAAAAGTTTTTATTAAGCTTTAAATTTGTAATAAATTGGCTCAAGGCTTTGAAGCTCTGGAGCTATAAATAACTTTAAGAAATTATTTCCCTTGTTAAGTATTTTTCTTCACGTTCTAAGTTTTTTTATGTAAGATACACCTTTTTTAATTTTAGTTGACGATATACACATATGTATTCATATACATGTTATATAGAAATAAACTCTTTTGCATTTAACAAAATGAATCTACAACTTGTGTTTGTTTTACAGACACCAATGGCATTCGTTTAAATCAGATCTTGCATAGAGACTTTAAACGATGTGATCATAAATAAATTATCAAATGTTTGTTCAAATAGAGATTGTTCTGAATTTGGCTCTGTTGTGTTTTTTCTTTCATTGTTTGAATTAATGTGCTGTTTTTGGAAAACGAGTAGTGATCGTCTTGGGACGAATTATATGTATTTTGTTATTGTAAACAAAAACGAAATGCACATAATTTGTATGAAGACGATCACTAATCGGCTTCCAAAAACAGCACATAATTTTTTGTAGGATTTTTAACTTTTTGCCGCGACGCATTTAAAAAGAGGTTTATTATTGTCATCTGTAGTGTAAGGAACAATTAAATCGTTTTATCATTGTTCGGCTCTTCACACAGTGATAAAAGTAAATAATTGTAGTTTTTAAAACATTAAGTTGAGACCCCTTAAATGTATATTTTCTGGATACTTATTAATAGGGAAGTCGACTTTGCCATTTTCGTCTGTCTGCATGTCTATCTGTCTGTCTGTCTGTCTGTCTGTCTGTCTGTCTGTCTGTCTGTCTGTCTGTCTGTCTGTCTGTCTGTCTGTCTGTCTGTCTGTCTGTCTGTCTGTCTGTCTGTCTGTCTGTCTGTTTGTCTGTCGGTCTGTCGGTCTGTCGGTCTGTCTGTCTGTCTGTATGTCTGTCTGTCTGTCTGTTTGTCTATCTGTCTGTCTGTCTATCTTTTTGTCTGTCTGTCTGTCTATTCGTCTGTTAAAATCAAGTTTGCGAAGTAAAATAAAGTCAAACGTTAAACTTTTTAGTGTCAAACTTTTAAAAATACACTTAAAAAAATTTTTGCTTAAGCCCAGCGAAATTGGCTTCGGACCGAGATATAAAATCCCCAAAAAACACATTTTCTATGACAAAATCCGTGCATATACATATATTCCTACACATCATACAGAACAGAAAGTCTGCTCGTCCTCGGAAGATGGCTCAAACGCTACTATCCCGTTTCCTTTGTTAGTAAGAAGTCAAAGGGGGTGCCCCGGTAGGTCAGTGGTAAGTGCACGAGTCTACCAGTGAGGGGGTTTTGGGTTCAATTCGCACCAGAGACCCTGGTAAGTCTGCTTCATTCTTCTGTTCTTTCTTTCTTATCTACCCTTCTCTAAATTTCTTTTTTCCTTCCGTCTCAACCTATTCTATCTGCCTCTCCAGGTAACATAAAGGGACCGGATTAAGCGGAACCAAGGGAGCTGTATCCTTTCCTTCAATGGCTGCCTGCTCTACCTAAGAAGTCAACGATTATTTAGCCAATAGTAAGGTGGCAATGTGTTAAAAGTGCTTTGTCAAGTTAAATTAATAAAAAAATTTAAAGTGCACTTGTATCAAAGTGTTTCATAATTGAAAATTATTTTATTATCTATTTTTTCTAGTTTTTTGACCTTTTTAATGTTAATAAATAATACTATTTTTTTAAGCTTTAGGTCTATTTATATGTTTATTTTTTTGCAAAATTTTTTCAATATTTCGCCACTCCGTTGTGTGGCATCATCAGGAGGTTATTTCAGTTTAATATTAAAGTTGTTATTTTGGTTTTAAAATTAGCTTTTTGCTTTTCGAATAACGATTATAATAATAACAAATTTTTAATATAAACTTCAAAATATTTTGTCAAAGAAAATTTACAAAAGTGTTCTTAAACTAAAATATTCGAAAATTTAAAAAATGTGTTATTACAAAATTTATACTATTAAAAAATGTATCCATATACCAATATAAGTGTGAATGTCAAGTTCAATCTATTCTAATATAAAAAATCCTAATATTAAGAATAATAGTGTTACTAAAAAGTAATAAAATTAAGTGTTATACAGATAAACAACATATAAAAAAAAAAAAAAAAAATAAATAAACAGAAAACCACAATACATGCATAAAAGAGTTATGAAGAATCTAGTTAGGACAATAGTTACAAAATTTTAATATTAGTGTTAATATTAATTTAAGCTGTTCATAACTCTTTTATGCATGTATTGTGGTTTTCTGTTTATTTTTTTTTTTTTTTTTTTTTTTTTTTTATATGTTGTTTATCTGTATAACACTTAATTTTATTACTTTTTAGTAACACTATTATTCTTAATATTAGGATTTTTTATATTAGAATAGATTGAACTTGACATTCACACTTATATTGGTATATGGATACATTTTTTAATAGTATAAATTTTGTAATAACACATTTTTTAAATTTTCGAATATTTTAGTTTTAGTACACTTTTGTAAATTTTCTTTGACAAAATATTTTGAAGTTTATATTAAAAATTTGTTATTATTATAATCGTTATTCGAAAAGCCAAAAGCTAATTTTAAAACCAAAATAACAACTTTAATATTAAACTGAAATAACCTCCTGATGATGCCACACAACGGAGTGGCGAAATATTGAAAAAATTTTGCAAAAAAATAAACATATAAATAGACCTAAAGCTTAAAAAAATAGTATTATTTATGAAAATTATTTTAGTTAAAAAACATTTTATTTAATTTGTAAAAAACGCAGAAATATAAATACTTTTATACACCCTCTGAACTTTGCTCATTAAATGAAACAATACTGTACTTGTTTATGTTAATTTTTATTTATTAAGGAATTTTTTAAGAAAGTTTTTTTAATAATTCTAAAATTGACTCCAATGCAAATATTATTTTAAGAAAATAATTTACGGCTAGTGAAATTATTGTTAACAAAATACAAAGAACTATGAATTTAGGGGCTATGCACCGCTTTTTTGAAAGAAAATCATGTGGGCAGGGTACACTAATACAGGTAGTGATAATAACCCAGCTAATTATTAATTCGTCTTGAAATTTTGTAAAAGTGATTGTCAGATGTATTAATTTTGTTTGAAATTTTAAATTTTTTGACGTTCACTTTCTCAAAACACAAAAAAGGAAATGCAGGGAGCGAATTTTTTGAATTCGCTTTGTTATTAGTGTACCCTGCTTGTGGGCAAACAAAAGTACTTCCAACAAACAAATGCCTTTTAAGCATGAAATTCTGTTTCTATATTTTTGGTACTTTTTTAATTTTTTGACCTCAAATGAGGCAGAAGTATTGATATATAAAATCCAGGGCTTTTTACTTCAATTAATAAATTTGGTAACCTTATGGAATTGCGGGGGTGCCCCGGTAGGTCAGTGGTAAGTGTACGAGTCTACCAGTCCCTACCAGAGACCCTGGTAAGTCTGCTTCATTTTTCTGTTCTTTCTTTCTTATCTATCCTTCTCTAAATTTCTTCTTTCCTTCCGTCTCAACTTACTCTATCTGCCTCTCCAGGTAACACATCATCGGCTGCCTGTTCTACCTAACCTAACCTATGGAATTTCGGAGATTGTGATTAGGGTATTATTTTAATTTAATTTTTTTGATAGAGACAAATTAAAAAAGAATGAAAAAAGTAAAGTTGTTTATAAATTAATTTATATAAAAACAAATATTGAAACTTTTGTTGTCAGTAAAAATGTTGGAATGAAAAATTAGGCAAAATCATACTGCTTTCATAATTGATAATTTTTTTTTTATTAGAAAAAATTGTTTTGAAATTTTTTTCTAATTAACCTTAAAATTTTCTTTAAAGTTTTAATTAATTAACATGTTAGCTCTTTCATTTAAAATGCATAATTTTTTTTAATGAAATTTATACAAAAAAATTTTGAAAAAATTGCGTTGATATCGTGGTTAGATGGCTTACATGCCACACAGCCTAGGTTTAAACCCAGTAGAGACAAAAAAATCTATGTTTTAATTGATTTGTTTATTCATTTAAGCAAAATAAATGATTGCATCAAGCATTTTTTTGTTTAATTGGAAAAAAATTGCTGTTTTATAGTTTTTACAATTTAGATAATTAATCTGATCGTTCCGGTAAAGGAAGCATACTAAGTTTTTTTGCTTAATTTAATCATTTTGGCAACTAAAACCATTTTTTACTTTTCTCTGTGTATAGAAGTATAGTTTTAATTTGCATACATAATAAGTATGTAAAACATATTCAAATTTTAGTAAAAATATAAGTAAAATACAGATAAAACCAAAGCTTGTTTCGTAATGCATTTTGGCTTTCGAAATAAAAATTTATTTTAAAACAGTTCAAAAATCTATGAAATTAAAGTACAAATAACACTATGCAACAAATAAAATTACAAATGTTGATCACTTTATTTTTTCTAAGTACAAAACAGTCGAAATTCAAAATTCTTTGGATGAGTTTTTTTTAAAGTAAATAAAAAAATCAAAAAAAGGAAAAACTTACAAATTTTGTAACAGATCCATATAATAACAATAATTCCAAATACCAAAAGCTTTACTTGATAAATATCAATTGATGATTTTATAAACTATAACACTGAAGTTACCTGCCTAATTTAGGTATAAAAACAAACACCCCTTTATTACCTTTATGACTGCTTTCAGAATATTTTTAGCGCAAAATTTTTCGACTGTTTCTGATTTAGATGAAATTTCATGAAACCACAACACATTAAGAAAACTATAGCGGTCAACAAATGTCAAGACAAAAGTTGAAATTTGTTGCATGGTGTAATCAAAAATAAAAAAAAACGAAGTATTATTACTATAAGTCACTTATGGACTTGATATAAAAAATCATAGGGGTCTTAGTGATTTTTTTTTAATTTTTTATTTCTTACTGCTTTATAAATACTTTTAGTTTTAAACATAAAAACTTTTTGTTTTCTTTCATTTGTGCTTCTCTCTCTTTTAAAATTTTTTATTTTGAATTTAGTTTTTTTTTTGCATTTTTTAACTTGGAGTTTTAATTAAAGCAAGATGGCTAGACACTGTTGATTTGAAACTCAGATTCAATTCTTTTTTTTTTGTCGTCCTATTTACATACCATTGTGTGTTTGTTTGTTATACGTCAGTATTTAAGGGTTTGTTTTTAGTTTCATTTGAATTTCAATAAAATTGTGATTTTTTAATTTTACTTGTTGATTTTTATTTACTCTTTGTGTTGTTGGTTTGTCTTCTATTTGAATTTGTTTTGTTGTCAGTTTTGTTGTGTTCAGGATCATTAACATTTAATGACATGTCGAAAAAGTCACCATGATTACAAAATACCACCACCATCATTATCCATCCATCCCATTGTATATTTTAGGAGTCCACTATGGCATTTGAGAATTTTTATCTTAAATTTGTCTGTCTAGCTGTCTGACGTTAACACTTTTATGTAGAGGCAATGTGTTCATCATTAGACCAGCATATTTTTTCTTCTTTTGTTAGAGATTGTTTTTAAACCAACATAGAGTTCAATTATTTGCATTTAGATAAAATTATTATTTAGTTTTTACAAAATTCAAAATGTTTTGAGTTGTTATGTGTTTACATATTTAAGGGCATACATACATATGTTTAAATAAATATTCTATATATTTTCTTAATTTGAACATCTGTTAAAAATGGGGCTCAAATAAAATCCACGAAAAATGACAAACCAATTAACGGGCAGCAATCAAGTTGCTTAACACAGCAAAAACGACATGCAAAAGAATTAGTAAATGCATGAGTACTACTGGCAATTAACTGGTTCATAGAAGTATAAAACATGCGCGAGTTTAACATAAGCCTGGCATTGGCAATCACGACTTCTTTTTTGAAATTCTTAAATTTTTTTTGTTGGTTATAAAAACCATTTACACCACATATGTTGTGAAAACTGATGTGCATTAGTTTATCTTCGATTTTTGGCTAAAAGCCTATTATGGAAGGTAGGCTCAACGGAGATAAAAATTTTATTGTTTACATGAGTTTTTGATAAAATACTTTTGTAAGAGGTAAGTGAAATAATAAATTAAAATATTCCTTGATTGCGATTTTCAATAAGAACATCTATCACAATAATTAAGCCTGGAGGTTGGCTTATTACTTTTGGACATTGCAAGTATGTGCAAGCAAAAACTTATCATCGATCAAAGGTTGAGGAGCCTTCAAAAGTGGAGGATTCTTTAGCAGCGTCAAAACAAATTCCTATGAAAGCTAACTGCTTCACCTTGTTATATATCAAACAGCAAAATTTACAAGAGCCTTGTGGGACCATTTGGTCCTCAGCCGATACCAGCAAAATCCATAATTTTTTTTTATTAAAAGAACATGAATTTAGTCTGATACTTGCTGGACTAATATAGGGTGTCTGGGAACAAATTCATATTTCCAAACATAAAAAAACGTAATAATTGACACAAAGTTTTACTAAAAGCATTGAACGGTAGAATAGAAATGCGGATTTTATCTATTAAAGAGTATGTCATCCAGGTGTCTTCCGTCGAGTTAAACACATTGTTCAGGAAGGAGCTTTGTATTCTGCGCCACACGCTGCAGCAAACTTAGTTCAATTCGGCGGATTTTTTGACGAATATTTTTCTTAAAAGCCACAAGAGATTGAGAGTTGTCATTGAGAACCCTTTCTTTGAGGTAGCCTCATAAAAAATCCACGGGAGTTTGATCAGGCGACCTCGATGGCCATGGAATGTTGCCAAACCGACTTATCGGTTTTTGGAGGAAATTTTCCCAAAGCAAATTCAATGAAGCTCTGGCTGTGTGTGCAGTCACACCATCCTGTTGAAACCACGGATGTGAAGAGTGCAATGGATGAGCTCGTAGGTTTGGCCAAAAAAGTTCCGTACTCACGCGTCGCTAATTTTTACTGTTAAAATTCGTCTCCTGGCCTTGAGATGCATGAAAAAGGCACACCAAAGCGTTACCCTGAGGCAATGCAATGGTTTTTGGTGTTTCAATTGAGGGTTGCGGGTTCTCGTCGCTCCAAAAAAGCGGGATTTACAATGCGAAAATGCTTTAACATTGTTTCACAAAAATCAAAATCGCTTTCTTTCAGTTCTTAAGCGACTTTTATTTTTAAAAAGGGGGAACTTCAGATTCTTCTTTAAAGTTTCATAAATAATCCCTCTTGGAAGTCCCAAAGGGGCTGCTCTTTTCCGTATATCACATAAACTGCTTTCAACCAGTTCTATGTTTTCGGAAGTCCTTGAAGATCGGCTGGGCCCTGGCCGTGGGACATTCATAGCATAAGCAGTTGTGCGAAATCTCTGCACTTACGAACGAACTAAATTTTCACCCGGACCGTCACGTATTCGCCTTTGAACAAAATTGTCGACAAACAATTACATAAGTATCATTACTCTAAAAAAATGTCTCCGAGGCGAACGCACGATGCTCACTTTACCACTGCGGCATCGTGTCTGTCAAATCCGCATAATCGACAATTCTAACGGCGCCACCTTTTCCCCGCACTGTCTATTACTTTTTAAAATAATCAGTTTTAAAAATATAAATTTTCTACCAGACACCCTGTGTAAATTATACTTAAATTGAAATTTAAATACTTATTGTTAGTTCGCATAAACAAAGATTCAATAATAAAAAATTATAAAAAATGTTGGACATTATAATTTAAAGGATAAATGTTTTTTTATTATTTTAATTCCTAATGTTATTATTAAAGGGTAATAATGTCCTTAAACGTTTAAAGTTTTATGGTAAGTTTCAATGCTTTACATGTTTAAATATTCCTTAAATGTTTGTTTGGTTTATCCTAATGAATTTAAGTAATTATCAACGTAATGACAATCCTAGGATATACAAATGATTAAGATGATTGTAAGGCCCACTTTTTTTTGTCAACATGAATGATATGAGAGAAAACAAACAAAAGAATTGCAAAACAAAAGGAAAGAATATTTTTTGGAGTTTCCTTAAGTTTAATTTTTTTATTTGATTTATACTCAAGTAGAATGTACGTATGTATGAATACATATATGTAGCTCTGTTGTTTGTTTAGTCCGCTTGTGATTTTTCGATGAGAAAAAGTAAGTGAAGAGGAAATTGTTTGCTGTTTTCTAAATCACTGCTTACATTAGTTACAATCGATTTGATTTTCGGTAATTTCTAAATACATTTAATAAACATGATGCTATTTTCCACTCTTCTAACTCTCTCTACATATAGATGAGCGTTTGTGTGTGTGTGTTTGGAATATTAATACAAATCTTATTTTGGATTGCTGTAGCATAGAAAAACCTTTTTGTTTCATTCTTGATGTATGCGTTTATGTTTTTGCCACTGCTTAAAGGACAAAGGATGCTAAGACTATTTTTTTTTTGTTATTGTTGTATTGCAAATAACAATTACATAAGTGTGTGAGTAAGTGTTATGATGGCTATAGTGGTTTTTGTGGTATATTAATACAGCTACGTTCTTGTTCTTTATATATTTTATATTACACGTACGACTAATAAATGTAAAATTATGTTGAATATAATTTTTGAACATGTTTGTAAAAATTGTTTTTGTTTGTATGTATACACGACATGTATGTACACTTAGCATGTTGTTGTTTAATTTTTCTTAACGAAATGATTGCTTAACTTCATAAACCATTGTTTTTTTTTTCTATTCTTCTTCTCTTTTAACAGCCTAATAAAACTGTAGGGGGGAGATTTATTTTTCTGTGCTTTTGACATCTGTATTTAGAGCAAAGATGAAGTTGAAATGTATTTCAAGATTAATATCTTAAGTTTATTTAATGTGGAACTTTTTTTCATGATCTTAAATGGAAACCACTATGTTGAGACCAAAACTTTTTGTTTATTTTTTGCTATTAAATATAGATATTGGCATTTATTTAAACTTTTATTTCTGCCATAAGAAATTTTAAATATTTGTATTGCAGACTTTGCGCAAAAGTAATTTAAAAAAATATTTAAATCATTTGGTCAGTTTTTAAGCCGAACAATTAAATCTATTTTAGCAAAAAATAATTTTTTAATTAAACGCTTCATAATTATCTAAGTGACCAATCTTGTGCGTTTTACTTAAATTTAAGTCCTCATATGTTTTTGACAGTTTGTTCAAAATATCATAACAAAAAGACATGTGTATACACAGACATGTGTTTTTTGTTTATTTTGCTTTTTACAGCTGTTTTAAAGAAGAAATTTCTTATTATGCTTTGCTTACAGAAAAAAATATCACCAATTTTTTATTTTTATAAATTTTTTTAATTTATGAAATATTTTTAAGTAGGGCCCAATAATATGACCCTCTTAGGTTGCCTACGGGGAAGGGGGTTGCCATACAAAATTTGAAAAAATTAAGATAAAACCCCCTATATCTTAATTTTTTCAAATTTTGTATGGCAACCCCCTTTGGAGGTGGAGATGGGGAATAAGAATGCTTACAAGAAAAAATAATTGGGGCAGTCTTATATTTGACCAATCTACGGGCACCCGGGTCGCCTCATCTCTGGTTTTGGCTATTTACATTGGCCCGCAAGATCACCCGATTTGCACGTTCCAGACTTTTTTGTTGGGTTTTTTGCAATCCTGTGTTTACCTGAACGAGTGCGAGATTTTGGAAGCCCTTAGGGACAACACTCGACACGAGTGCGAGAATCTGTCGCCCGAGGTTCTCGCCGAAGTAATGAAAAATGACATAAAACGAGCCCGTATAGCAATTAATTGTGATGGCGCCTTTTTGGCCGATATTATATTCCCGACTTGACCAAAAGAACTCTTAAGGCTTAGATACACAATCAAAAAACAGAATTGAAAGTTTTCATTTAGAAAAAAAATGAGAGCCAAACAACATCGGATGTCTTTTTTGGCCCACCTTGTACAATCGCTTAGTAAATTATTAAGCCACAGCTGTTTCAGCTTTATGGGGGGTATTCCTACTAGAAATAAATTTTTTTGGTGTCTTCCTAATTACTAAATAACTAAAGTTATAAAATCCATGAAAATTATGATTTTTTTTTTTGATTTTTTAAAAATAAAACTAAATATTTTGGTTAAATGGTCAAACCCTTCACAATGAAACTGCCCATGCCTCACTCGTACCCACCGATTTTCTAAGCACACAAACACTTTCTTATATTCCACTTTGTATAGTATTATGTATATCGTGTATGTGACTGCCTAAAGGTAATTGTAGAAAATTATTCTGTTGTTATTAAAGTTAACTAAAGCTATTACAGGGTGCTAGGTTAAATGTAGAAACATATAGTGAAGTGTTTTTGTTTGTGTATATTTTGTGTTTCAGAAGAGCACTTAAATACATGAATTAGCATACATTTGCTGTAATCATATAAAAAAAGTTTTTATGCAACATTAAAAATTCTACATACATATAAGTACATAGTCGTGTGAACATTTGCTATTTGTGTGGAGGTATACGGAGCAGAGATCAGATAGACTTTATTTTATTTTATATATTTTTATTTTGTACACATATTGGTTGTTGTATTGTATGCATGTATCGTTAAATATTTCATTAGTTATTAATATTTAAGAGGAAGTAAAATAAAGTTTAACTAGGACAAGTACATATTCAAATTTAGATAAAAACAGTATAAAAACAGATATAAATTAAAAAGAAAACATATTTTTGACTTAATTTATTTTTATAAATAAAAATTATTTTTTGATTTTAATTAGTAATAAATTTATAAGAACACACATTGTTAAGTTTAAAAATTTTGAATAACTTATAAGATCCATTTAAATCCTTTTGAAAAAAATACATGCAGCAAACATGCAGAATAAATTTTAAAATTCTTTAAAACCAAAATGATAAAATAAATTGCACACATTGATTATTAAAGACTTAAAACCATTTAAAAAAAACTAGACGTTGTAACTGTGGTCAAGACAGACCACAATTTGCCCAACATCACAAATGATTTCATGTTAAGTACCATCTTATGCACAAAGTGTACAAAAGTTATGTGGCTTTTGTAAATGGGGTTAATTTGATTTTCAGTAAAACGCTACTACATGAAGAACCCTTAATAATGAAATTTTTTTGGCAATTCATGAGATTTAATGTGATTTCCGGGAATTAGACTGATATGGCCATCATGGTTAATTTAAGAATGAATCACGATATGTATACGCAAAATTGTGTCAAGATGGAGTAACTAGTTTTTGAAAGACTTTTACTCCGAAATGCTAACACCGAAAGGACATTTAATTTATTTTGGTGGCATAAGTTTAAGTACATGTACAAAATTTTGTGGAGGTTAAGTCATACTCAAGCCAGTTAAAGCTCAAAATGTTTATTTCGGAACAACGTTTAGTTTGATCAAAATATCTTAAAAATTGCAACCTGACTTTGTTTAAAAGAATTAATGGAAGTCCAGCCAGACAGATGACTCAAAAAGTGATTCTGAGACGATCTATATACTTGAGAGTTGGTATAAAACCATAATTGTTGTGCGTTACAAACATCTGTACAATCGCATAATACTCCTACCAGGTACGTAGTGTGGGCACAACAAGTAAAAGCGCGATACTCCAATGTGCCGGAATTTATATATCCTTTTCATTGCTCTCTTTGTATTTCGGTTAGGCCCTGACCCGGAAGACTCCACATAGAATCTGTAGGTTGATAGAATTACCAAACAAAAGAAACTTATTCGAGGTGATACAAGGTGGGTCCAAAAAAATCACCCTATTGAGAGATGCTCTTATATTAGCAAATGGCGTCCAACTTCAAATCTGTTTTGACATTTGTGAACAAGACAGATGTAGAATACAAATAAATAAGCCATTGAGCGATACTCTTCCTAAGAACGCGGAATAATCGCTCTATTTTTTTGTGTATCAATTTTTCTGTGGTGTTGGCGCAAAATCATAATAAGTGATGAGGCTCATTTCCACCTCACTAGGCTCGTCTACAAGCAAATCTATCGCTTTTGGGGCATCTAAAATCCACAAGTGATGCAAGAGGAGCTATTACACTCGCTCAAAAAGACTGCATTGTGCGCTGTTCATGCTGGAGGATTCATCGGGCCATTTTTCGAGGATGCGGCTGGTCAAACGACAGATGTGAACTGTGCGCCCTAAACGGCCATGTTAGCCGTGTTTTTCTGCCGCAATTGAACGAATTAGGACTGGTTCTAACAGGGCGGAGCAACGGCACACACTGCGCAAGAAACAACCGATATTTTGAAGGCGCCATTCCCGGGTCACCTCATTTTCGCTTCAGCGGTTTTTATTGGCCCGCGAGTGAAAGAATCTTTTGCCCGAAGTTCTCGCCGGTGTGATGAAAAATGCCATAAAACGAGCCCTTATAGCAATCAATTGTGACAGCACCAATTTTGCCGAAATCATCTTCTTGACTTAACCAGTAAATTTTTAAAAGTTCAAGTAAACATAATCAAAACAAAAAAAGAAGTTTTTCATTTAGAAAAAAATTAGAGCTAAACTTTTTTGGCCCACTCTCTTTTGGCAAATGCCAACAGGTTTATCTTACTCAATTTCTGTAATTTTCTGCAGCTGTTAAAATAGAAACTTTACAAAATTCAGAGCACTTCTGTGTATGATTCTACCTTTCGGCGCATCTATCAATGTTTTCTTTAGAACTCATGGATATGACTCCCATAGTATTTTTAATTAAAACCCTAATACAAAATTTACCGCTTTTAATTAAACATTTAAGTTGGCACAATAAAAATTAAATTGTTTTTAAAAAGTTAACTACGATTTTTTTTATTTAAATTTATGGTGTTTTCGTTTTTTTTTTAAATTAAATCTATTAAACTTGTTTAATGTAAAAACCGTTTTTTTCATGAGTTGTAATTCAAACGTTTTTAAATCAAGTCAAAAAATTTGTTAATAAAAATGGTTTTAATTTGTCCCTGTGTGGGTACATTTGTGGTAGTTTGACATCAAAACATGGTCCGCCAGACTTAAGCTGGCTCCGGAAATTGGACTTCAATAGAAGGACGGACGGATCTTAAGTCGTCTACAAAGATCCGGAATATGTATCCATAATTAAATTGATCGCAAATGAGTTTTGTATAAAAAATATACAGAAAGGGAAACTGATTTTTACATTTAAACTATGTGAAACTTTTAATAAAACAAACTTTTTTCAAAGAAAAAATCGTGTCCTTAGCAAATCGAAAAAAATTTAACAAGTAACAAACAAATTTAAAAACTGAAATTAAATAAAAACAAATATGGTGTGCCCATACATATTTATATTTTATATTTAAACAAGTTATATTCCAACGTATGCTGGTTATTAAATAGGTTTTATCTATTTTTTAATATTTGCTTTCTAGTATAAGTACAAAAGGGTATTTTTTAATATCCTTTCGTGTATTTATTTGTTTTTATTATGTCGCTTGGTATCTCGATAAATTCCCACTAGACATTCCATACATGTCAATTTAATATGAATTCAACTATCGGCACGAGAGAAGTCTGATACATTGGTTGAAATCATAATGGAAAAATGAAAAAGAAAAATAAAATAGTCAAATAGAAAAGAACTGTTATGGGATCTGAATATAAACTTGCACACATACATTAATCTTATATGTTTGTATATTTATCAGCCTTTATTTATTGATATTGCTCCTTGAATATTTTTCGTATTATATTTGTTTATGTGTCTGTCACTCCTTACCCTGCAGATAACGTGACTAGTCTAAACATGTGTGTAATGATTAGTTCATAAGCAAGCAGGACTACTCCAATATGCGATGGTTAAAATACGAACATCCGCCGCTAAACAACAAGTTATTATTTGGCAGTGATATGGTCCGTGACTGCACTACAAAGGATATTGAAATTAGTTTATTTTTTTAGCTAAAATAGACACTGTGACCCACTTTCTTCTGCAGGGTATTTAAACTTTTTTTAGAGTATATGCACATGTGTATGACTAGAATTGCATAGTCTCAGTAGTGAAAGAAGCAAATACAGACATTGATACATATGTATATACTCATGTAATTTAACACTCGTGCAAAAGCACATGTGGGAAATATGCAAACAAAACGGCCCTGAATAGCAAAGGAAGTTTTTTATTTATTTTTATCCAGGTTGGCAACCGAAACGAATAACAGTGTTAGTACCGGCATTAAAAAATTTGGCATTTTGGTATCGGTATCAGTATTTTAATTATATCGGTAACGGTATCGGTATCTGTATTAAAATTTTTATTTCGCAATTGATAACGGTATTTGTATTTTGATAATGTTAGTAAATTTAAAATGTTAAACCTGGTTTCTTTTAATTTGCCATTAGGCTAAAAATAAATTGCTTACTTATGTAAGTACCCAGCAACAACTTCACTTACAGCTTACTTTGTAATGACTTCCAAAATTCATTATTATGTACCCTAGCCCGAGCTCTATTTTGATTGTTGTTTCTTGATTATTTTAAACAATGTTATGAAAGTCAAAACAATAAATTCAATAAATAAAAATAATAAATGAAATATATGCGTATGTGGATAACTATATGTTTCTAAATGGCTGTCAAAACTAGAATGGGTTCCTTTTGAGATATCTTAAACAAAACAACATTTTTTTACAGTAAAGAAAGGACCCACCCAACGGAAGTAAAAAGTACGTGTTTTTGTTTGAGATGTCCCAAAAGTAAGCCATTTAAAACAAGAAAGAGGGCTATCTTCGCCTGTAGCGAATCTTATATACCCTTTACAAAGTGTAGATGTTTTTACTATAATTTTTCCGAAATTTTGTATACCAACCCCCTTAGGGGGTGATGATAAGGGGTAAGTATGTTCTAGGAAATCGCTTGCAAGGAAAACTGAATTAGGAAAAGTCCTTTATTTGACCTATCCGTGGGCAACCTGGGAGCCCCCTTAGTCGTTAAAGATAGGGGGTAAGTTTATTCAAGGAATATGTTTGGGAAGGGAAACTAATAGCAGTCTCTCGTACAATTAATTTCCCTTGGGTCAAGTCTGGGGAAGCTATGGGCGTTTTAACATAATTTTTATAAATTTTTTATGCCAACCCATAAGGTGATGGTGATAGAGGGTATGTAGGTTATAGGAAAATGTTTCGCAAAACTATCGAGGGTCTGTGATACACTTTATTTCTCTAAGGGTGACTCCGGGGAAGTTGCTGGGGCCTAAACCATGTTTTTTAAAATTTTGTATGGCAGCACTGTTAGTAGCTGGAGATAGGGGGTAGGTATGTGCCACATTGATGTTTGGGAGGAAAAATATTAGGGCAGGTCTTACAACTGACCTTGGTAAAAGCACCCTACACTTCAAAAATTATTACAGTGACTGACTGTAAGTTATTTGGGAAGTATTTCATAAAGTTGTTTTTAAATGCAAAAAAAGTTGAATTTTAATACAATATTTTTTTTAACTGGTTTGAAGGGTTATTTAAAGTCTCAAATAAACAAAAATACTGATTTTCAGTTGAAGTTAACTTTGTCAGTTATTTCTTAGTAATATTTAACTTTAATATTTTTTTCTGATACTTGGTATTTTGCTGTAAATGACAGAAAATCTAGTTAATTTTAGAGGAAAATGTCAGTTAATTTTTTGATTTCTGGATTTAAATGAAATATTTTGTTAATTTTGATGAATATCTTGTTGTGCGGTTTTTAAATGAATATATAGTTATTTTAAATAGATGTCCGGTTGATTTAACATAAATAATTTTTTGAGTGTAGAAGTTTTGGGAGATATTAAAAAAATGAAAAAAAAAATTAATTTATGAATTACAGCCCTGTTAGAAGCTGGAGATAGGGGGTAAGTATGTTCCACAAAAATATTTGTGAGGAAAAATTAATGGAAGTCGGTCTTACATTGCGCCTATGTAGGGTCAACTGCGAGGCAGTTGTAGAGGTTTTTATGTAGGTAAAACTGTCTTAAAATTTTAGTAGGCAGAGCATACCTACGTGCCAAGATCACGAAAATTATTGATATGTAATAAAAAGTTAGGAGTCCTTTTGTTGAAATAATGGGCATTAAGGCAAATAGTTCAACTATAAATCAATAAAAGTACAAAAAATTTATGAAAAATGCATAAAGATGGTAGTAGTAATTTAGTAACTAAACAAAACAAGCACGCTAACATTCATTCTTTGTAGCGCCAAGCTTTTTGCTTACAAGACGAAATTATTGTTGAAAAAAAACAGAATTTATACCTTAATCACCTTTATAAGTTTGTTTGTTAAGGTACAAAACAATAACAGCGTTACAATTGTGGAACATAAAGTTACCCAAACTATTTTAACTACCGAAAACGGTATTTTAATACTGGCATTTTTCGAAACAAATTATTAATTTAAATTATTATTATCAATATCGGTAGCAAAATTTAAACGGTATTCAAACGGTATCGGTAACGGAATCGGTTGCCAACCTTGATTTTTGTATTAAATTAAACCATTTAAAGTCTTCAATAAAATAAAATTTAAACAAATTGCTATAAAACAGCTACACTTGTTTCACTTTCTTTTAAGGTTTTTTTAAATAAAAGTATTTCTTTGTTAAGTTCTTTTAAAAGAAATTTTAGTAATCAAATAAATTATGATAATTGTGCGCTTCTACCTTAATATTGTAATGAATTTGAATTAAAAATTTTAATTTTTTAAATGTTTAATTTACATAGCAACATTTGCCATAGTTTTTAAGTGGTCATTGACAGCAGAAATCTTTTTTTTTTGTCTTCCTTTTATTTGCCAGCCTTGGAAATAATAAACTTGCTTTAATTGTATATTAATTGTAATTATGTACCCATATATTTTTAAATTTATCCTGAGTTGACACAGTAGCTCAACTCATTTTAGCTGGAGCATTTAGGATTTCGCAACCAAGGGTTTAATTCTTGCGGGCGTAACGACGCCGCTTCTTTGCTTTGAAAATTTTAACGTTAAAAGGCTTTCAAAGTCTGTATAAAGCCTAATGATAATCAAGCGGGCAAAAATATTTGTTCGACAATTCACTTGTTGTGGGCATGGCAGCAATTATTTTTTGTCTTTCAAGCTTTGACATCTGCTTTGTTCATCACTTCTTAAAAAGTTTCTAAAAGTCAAGCAGACGAATACTTTGTTTAAAATTTCAACAATAAATGCTTTAAATACGAAGTCTCATACAAATCGTTACAGTAAAAATACAAAAATATTGAGTTTAACCTTTGTAGTTGCAGCATCGCCTATTTTTTAAATTTCAAGATTTCCTCGCAAGAAGCCGTAAGAATGTATGTAATGTGTAAGAATGCAAAGTTTCATTAAAACTTGTATTAACGTTTCAATATTTTTAAGGCAAAACTGCCTACTTTTCTGTCTTTGAAATTTTAACTTTAAAGGCTTCATTTACGCGTACAAAGTCTCAAGCAAATTGGTGCGTTAAAAGAAACTGGCTCTAAAATTTCGACATTAAAAGTTAATTTATTATATTCTTATTGTTATATTTTTTTGACATAATTAACATGTCCCCTAAAAAGTTATTATGTTTATTATGTATGCCCCTTAAGTGTTGCTGTACTTTTTCTCTTGCATTTTTATTAAAGCGTTGCAATTTACTAGTTTAAAATATAGACAACAAGATTAATAACATAAAAAAAATATTAATTTTTATTAGGCCTATTTTTAATATTCTTAAAAGCACGATGTTAAAAAATTAAGTTCAATAACCAAAATTTGGCTTAGAATAAAGGAAACACTAGCTTACGTTATATATATATACATATATTTACCTTTTAAAAACTTTCTTTTCATTTATTCAATTAAAAAAGCCAAGTTGTTACCTTAGTAAGATTTGCTTTATATGTAACTTTCCACTTACTACAAAATAACTGTCAAACATAAATATAAGGAACATATTTTTTTTCTTTGGTAATAAAAAATTGCAAATTTAAAAAATTGCCAAACAGTTTGTTAAACTCTTAAAAATAAAGTTTGTTTAAATTATCATTTTCGTTGGATCTGGGAAAAAGTCTTTGAAAAAAGAAATGATGCTAATGATTTTCAGTTTGGGATTGTTTATGATTAAGTGTGCAATATGTGAAAACATGCACGAGCATGCGAGTTCAAAACTCGTCAGCGTCAAAAATTTTGTAACAATTTGTTTTTTTCTTATACCGACAAACAATAAGTACACTCAAAAAAGTATTAATGTAAAATCTACTGGAAATGGTATTTAAAATAACTGGATATTCATTTAAAAACCCTCCAACTAGATATTCATTAAAATCAACAAAATATTTCATTCAAATTCAGCCATCAAAAAAATAACTTACATATTCGTCTAAAATTAACTAGATTTTCTGTTATTTACAGCTAAACACAAAGTATCGGAAAAAATTAACAAAATTAAATTTAACAAAAAAATAACTGACAAAATTAACTGCAACAAAAAATCAGTATTTTGTTTATTTGAGGCTTTGAATAACCCTTCAAATCAGTTCAAAACAAATATTATATTGAAATTTAATGGTTTTTAATTTAAAAACATCTTTACGGATTACTTCCTAAATAACTTACAGTCAGTTACTGTAATAATTTTTTGAGTGTAATATGGTTTGTTCTAGTTTGTTTTTAAGCACTAAATTTAAGAGAACTTTAAACTAGAAATCCAATGCTGGCAGTTTGCATAATTCTTAAAAAAAAATTGTGCCTGATACCGCTACAGTAATGCGTTTGGGTACATTCCATTTAATATTTAAAATCTAGTACAACATATAATAGTTAAAATAAAGTAAAAAAATATTGAATCTCTTATTTGTAAATTATGCTGCACATACACATATTTATTTAAGCTTAAATATAATGTGTAATATTTATTAACTAATCATTTAAACTTTTAAAGAACTACTTTTTTGAGCTTATTATTTTAATACTTTTTAAATTGTATATATGCACGTACTTTTATGTAGGACTTAGTGGAATATTTGACTTATTTTTTAAGAATAAATAAAAAATTTTTGTTTTTTATTCTGGATTATTAATTATTTTAATTTCTTTAAAAAAACAAAGGAGCAAAAATTTTTTTAAAGCAATTAGTTCAACGAAAAATAAAAAAGAATATTAAATTGAAATATCAAACAATTTTGTTTTACCTTTAAAATCTTGCCGCAACATATTTTATTTTTCAGGTCTGCAAAAATGCCGATAAAAAAAATTATGGAAAAAAGTGCAATTGCTTAAACAACAGCGGCAACAACAATTTAACATAACGACCACGCTTTAAATTCCATATAATGCTCACATATTTTCAATTTCCGCAGCAACTTCCGGTCGCAAGCAAACACATGCACACACACTTTCACGCAAACACAAAACGGTTGCGAAAAACGAAATTCATTTATATCTATAAAACATGTAATAAAAAATATTATCATTCTTTCATAGTTTATAGCTTAAGGTTTTTAAGAACTCTAAGCATTTGCAGTCGGCTTTAATGCAAGTGTGTAAGTAAGTTAGTGCTTCGATGTAAAGTTAGAAAAAAAAGATAACAAACTCACCCGCACAAAAGATGTGCTTAACGAGAAACTTTTGCTAAGAAATGCAAGTCAAAAACTTTAAAGCATAAATAAGGATGAAGAAAGATGCATAGATAGAAACTATTTAATTTTAACATCATTATTTATGAGTGTTTTTTATGTTGTTGTAGTTGCTGCTGCTGCTGCCTTAGCAAAACTAAAACAAAACACTACGGACATACACTCGTATCTTTAAATTCAGAGTTTTTTTTCCAAATAATCTTTTTTTCTTTTAAATTCATTTTAGTTTTTTTGCATTTTTTCTTATTTTTATTAAACAAAAGTTTTCTTTTTTTTATTATTTTTCTCTTACAACATTTAAAATTATTTTTTCAAAGGTTTTTGTTGTTTTTTTTTTAATTTTCTAGCGAGTTTCTGTTATGAAAGACTTATCGCTTTCGTTTACTACAACTAAATGAATTTTAGAAAATTTGCAAAGATGCTGTGAACTCCCCCAACATAAACAACATAGTGTTTACACCAACACACGCAGACTCATGCAATAGCAAATTGTGACACTTTATTATGCACATGCATATACTCACACAGGCTGCTTTTGTTTGAATAGATTTTTTAATAACTTTACTCAATTATCTCTTATTAAATGAAGGCAAAGCAACCGGACAATACTAGAATATGGCCAATGATGATGCTAAAAAGAGCAGAACCTGCTAAGACTCTTTTGGTTTTGTCTTGCTAAATAAGTTGTTGTCAAAAAATTATACTCCGTAGAAATATAAAAGCTTTATAAAATTAAGGCAAAATAAACTCGTAAAGGATAAATATTCTTTACTTAACCAACACTCTCTCTTTCTCTCTTTATTTTACTTTCTGTTATTTTCGTATTTTTGGCATGTCTTAAATGTAAAATTCACCGACTTTCTTGCAGGGATGGGTAATTGAAATATCTAATTTCTGGACTGTAAATGACAAATTTTATGGATAATACCTAAGCTTAAGGCTCACTCCAAAACGTACATGTTTTTTTTAATAGATCCCTTTGCGTACCTTTGCAAAAGAATTATATTGCAACTTAAAAAGTAACACAATATCAATTCAACTTGGGAATAAAAAGTTCACAGAATATCACATATATTTTGTTTTTTTTTTTATCTGAAATAATGTCACCTTGTAATTACAATTTTACAAATAGAAGCGTAATTTTTAATGTAAGTTTTTTTAGGAATTTTAGGTTTTGGTTCAATCATCATAGTTGAAAACAAATAAAAAAATTATAAAAAGTTATCATGGTTCTAGCTAAACCGTAAAACAAACACAAAACGTACATATATATCTTCATAACAAAAAAATACTAAGACTGGTAAAAAAAACTATAATTTAGATCGATCATGTTCCGATAAACAGATGGCATGATCTGTCGTATTGGAGGCCCGAGATGCAAAGAAAGATTTTAAACCACTACTTTTTAGCAGTATATACGTAACCGCATAGTTGCACGTTTAACTGAAAACTATAACCTGCTTCACGGTTTAATTCTAATTTCTCCTATTGTGCAACTAAAGAAAAGTTTTAGAACTCTCTGATGTCTCGATTTTGAGAGAAGATCACTGTTGCAATCTAATCTGCCATCTTGGTTGTTGGCCCAGTGGTGTAGTAGACGAAGGCCATCCGACTAGACGTTTTTCTCCATAGTTAAATCTGGCTTTCCATTTAAGTTCAATTTAAAAAGCAGAAGTAAATCTAATAGGCAAAGTAAACACGAAAAACCATATTCTTCTTGCATATGCGGACAATAGTGACGTCATCGGATAGACAATGATCTACAGGAAACTAATAAAACGAGATAGTTCAGAAAAAATGGTTTAATGGTGAACAGGGATACAGGGAAGCGACAAAACCTATGTTTGCAGCTCTGGACGTTAATAGGAATAATATCATCAATAGAAATAATTATGTATTTCAGGATTGAAATAAAGCAATGGATTGCGCTGGCGAATACCTAAACTCTACTTTGGGCCAAGCAGGCAGCTAAAAAATCCTCTCCCGATGGAGACAGTCCTTGATATTTTTAAAATAAAAAAAAACAGAGATTTAAATATAAGGGTTTAAACCGTGACTCAAGATTCTTGACACAAGTAAATGGACAGAAATACTAGACCGATTTCCTTATATCACCCTTTCATTAACTTACTAAGTAATGAAGCTTGAAAAAAAAAGATTCGTGGAGATACGATAACTTTGGAACAACTGTTTATAAACTGCAAACAAAAATTTTTTTTTGAACATCTTGACTTTAAAATTTAAGAAGTTATTCTTTTCTTTTAATAACAACTAAATAATAGATAACTTTCAGGACTTTATAGTTTTAAGAAAAATAATAACAGTTTAATCGTTAAAACACTGCCTTCCAAAACCTTAAGAGTTTATCGTAATAATTCAAAAATTTTAAGAGAAGCTGTGTTTTGTTTCTTTTTCAATCACCTAAGCTCACGCATTCATTTCCTTGGAAATAATTTAATTAATATTAAATTATATTGAGAATTTTATTGGCCACCTTTTGCATATTTGATTTTATCAATATTTTCTACATTCTTATCTTCCTGCCACAATGGAAAATAAGGGCACGTTTCTGAGAAAATATATATCATTTTATTCTCTTTGTATTTTTTTTTGTTTCCCGTTCTCTCTGTTTATAAAAAATATTCCCCCAGTTCATCGAAAAGAGCATTTCGTTGGTTATAGTGAACTCTTGTAAATAATGAACTCTTGCTGATAATGATGGTGAAAGGGAGAAATGGCAGTTTTAGTTTCAATTGAAAGAAATTGTGATAAATTGAGTATCTCTGTTTTCATTTTACATTTATTCTATTATTTCTCATTTAAAGCGGCAAAACAGCAAAATAAAAAAAAACACCCACAACTAAAACAACAACAACAAAAATCTACTTTGCGTTTTATCAAGGCTAGTGACCTTTTGCAAATTGTATTTGCTGTTTTCGTTGCTGCTGTTGTTGTCATACTCTCAGAGCAAAAAAATCTGTGATAAAAACCAATATAACAGAGAGTTGCATACAGAAAATTAATTTATGAGATGAAAAATATTCTGGTACTGCATGCCGGGAGACATGCAATTTATGTATGAAGGGAATTATAAAAATATTTATTAAATATATGTACATATGTATGTATGTATGTTCATAAATACATAAGTTCATACATACATATTTTTTGTTTTCATATAATTGGGTTTACGTTTTATTGGATGTGTTTCTACAAAAGTAGTAGTATTTTCCTTTTGAATACATCACATACACGTGCTAAAATATAATTCTATGGACAAAAGGAACAAGTGCTTAAGTCAAGTTAGCTAAATTTTAAATAATGTCACCTTTGCAATCTCCATATTTAAAGGTAGGCTGAACTCCAAGACGCAGTTTGCTTTGCATCACAAAATTTCAAGCTTTTCCTGAAAGCAAACACGAGGTTTTTGATAACATCTTTTACTTCTAAATGAATGTCTACAGCTATATTAATGTTCTGGAAGCAAAAAACGTTGTCAAATTTGTAAGGAGTGTATAAGGGAAGAAGTTGAAAATTTGTAATGCAAAGCAAACTGCGTTTTGGAATTCAGCCGTACTAATGGAAGAAGCTTTGATTGCTGTCTTAAACGATTTTTCAGGAAGTTATAACGAAGTTACTTTCTCCTTGTATTTTCATGACCTTTACAAAGTGAATTTCTACAAATGAGTATTGCGACCATATAAAATTTATATGTACATATGTATATACTTGGAAAATAGGGAACTTGATTTAGCCGTGTCCGTCTGTCCTCTTTTTGCTGTATCGTTCTGTCCGTCTGTTAAAATTAATATTCCAGAACCAAATAAAATCATAGAACTACGTTTTTGTATCAGGTCATTAGATTCCTAAGCAGATTGTAGTATAAAATCAGAAAGATTTGTTAACAATGGATTAAAATATAAATAAAAGTCAGGTAATAACTAATTTATAGGCATTTCCACAATGAGGAACGCGATATTCGTGCGCCAATAACGTGAAAAAAGTTTATAAAGAAATTCGAAAAATTTTGTTTTCTTTTTATACATTTTAAGGCTTTTTAATAGCAATATGTATATAAAGTGCAAAACAAAAACATATGCATGCTGTAATGGTTTTTGTATTTAATATAAGAGCATCTTACACGAAGAAGCGCACGCAACAAGAAATGGAATTTACGTTCGAATGCATCTAGAAAAATGCAATAATCTGCGAAATGCAGTGCAACATTAAAACATTTTTTTTTACTTTTAAATGGACTGAGCATACTTCCTAAAAAGAAACAATAATTTTAAATAAATTACGTATTTCGTTATATTTTTATTAGTTTTTGTATGGTAGGGCACGCGACATTAGAAACGCGACAAAATTTTCCATCTTACTGGAGTTTAAATAGCTAAACAGTTTTTTGTATCTCCAAAGTGCATTTAATATTCTACAAAAGAATTCTTCTAAGAAGGAAAACTACATTTTGAAACAAAATTAGAGAGAGAGAGAGAGAGAAGATTGGTAGTTGCTTCCAACAACTGTATCCTCATGTTGTAAGATGTTTTAAGCAAGCGGATTAGGATTGAATGATTTGACTCATTAAAATCGTCATAAGTAATTTGAAAAGCATTATTATCAGCAAATGTCGACTTGTTTGTTGGCATGCCTGCTGGGTATATCAAGTACAAAATTTGTCTCCAGTTTTGAAAGATCCATTGCAGGACTTGGAACTAACTTTGCCATTTTATTTTCATTTGCTGTGCATGGTAGCTCTTAAATCATTTTTTTTGCTGATTTTTTTCAAAATCAAGAACTATTTCAACAATAAAATTATCAAAAAGCTCTAATATTATTAATAAATTCCATGATGAATTTGAAAACAATTTTGAAAGCGAGATCAAATAAAGCATTTTGTCTGTTATTTAAGTAATAATATTATAGTTTTTTTTAGTCTAATAAAACAAAATATTTTTAGCACTATTTAAATCTTTTTTTTTATTTTAAAATTCTATAAATTATTGTTGACCTACAAATATTGCCTTAACATCCAGCTTAGCAAGTCCATCTGCGAATTACTGTTCAATTTAAATTATTTTAATTTTATGTCCAGTTTGCCTAAGAACTTTAAATATAAATTCTTGGGAAAAGTTAAGTCCTTTTAAAACGTTCAAGTTATTTATTTTTAAGTCCTAATGTAAAGTAATAAAAAAGATTAATTATTTTCATAAACATCCAGCCTCAGCTGGATGTTTTACATAAAATATATTAAAATTAAAGCAGTTTTTAACCCATTTCTTACTGCCATAGAATCAATGTACTTATAGAAGTAAAAAAGTTATTTATTTTGTTAAATGTTTTATTTTTAAGATTAGTATTTTAAAGTTGGAATGACCAACTAAAGAAAACAAAAACGCTGTACGAACTTGAAGGTCGTTTTTTATAACTAAAATAAAATTAAGTTTTTTGTATTTTTATTAAAAAATAAACATTAAAGACAAAAATGTATCGTAGTATGATCTTAATTACAAAGTTGGCCAAAATGGGTTAAACAAAAGCATGAAAATCACACAATTATAAAATAAAAAAAGTAGACGAAGTTGTGGTGGCTTTAAAAGGACAGTGAGTGTAATACACAAACAACTACAGGAAAGACGAAGGAAGCAGTAAAACCTAAACAAATAAATTTATGAATTTAGCGTTTTGTTTTTGTTTATTTTGTAAATCGGCAGAGAAAATCTGTCATTAATACAATAAGACTAAAACATCATTATTATTAAAGTTATGAATATAATACGATTCATTTACCTTTTTACAAATTGTTGTTTAAGTCGATATATCTGCCAACATTATTATGTGTTTATTTACTAACTTAGACAAACAGACAGACACTCGTTCATTGGGTCATTAATCATGTTACGTAATAGAACATACAAACATTAACAAATGCGAACGCGGACTTAAAAATGTTTATTTTAAAGATGTTATTAGTGCGTACATACAAACAGATGTATGTAGTTATGTTTGTACTAATATGTATCTTCAAAACTTGACACCCTTAAAAAAGGACGAAACTAAACTACAAAATATGAACAACATAAGTAATGATATTTTTTTTAAATTAATGAAAAAAAATGTTCAAAAGTTTGCATCTGAATGAAAAATAATAATGATGAAGTGAAATATAAGTGTAAATATAATTAAAATTTTTGTAAGTATAAAAAAAAAAATTATTAAGAACGCTTCAATCGGCTATACCGAATCACAAACCAGCAACCAACTCGCTACTTCGTAAGCAAAGTTTTATATATAAAATAAAAAAAGAAAAATAAATACGATAAAAAACTAAAAATTTGCAAAAAAAAAAAGAATGAGTACAAAATTGTAAAAAAGTCCTTTTTTCTACTAATAGCCCTTTATTTCATATTTCAATACTTATAATCTCAAAATATGCAAAAAAAAAAAATATCAAAAACTTAAAAAAAAATCTTTTTTCCACTTTGTTGGCTTTCGACCTCAACCTGGGTCAAAATTTGTACATTTTGTCAATTTGATGGATTTCCGTCCTTAATGATGATCTATCGTCCTTTCCTTAATATTTCAATACTCAAAAAGAATATAAGTAAAGGTATCACATAATACATCTAACCTTTTTTCAAAAAGTTCCATAAACTTGTTTAAAATTTTTATAAACCATTCTGACATGAAAGCAGGTCGGCGGCGGTTTATAGCCGGCTGAAGCCGACACTTGATCGGCTAGCCAGATTTTTGTCGGCTCATAGAAAATATCGGCTAGTTTTAAAATTTTATTATTTTAATAATAATTCCCAGTAATATTTCCCCATGGACATTTTTTTAAAGATACCTACACCCTATCGCCCTACTAGGAGGGCTGTCACACCAAGTTCAATTTTTGTAATTTCTTTAAATCACTCCCAAACATTTTTGTTGAACATACTTAGCCTCTATCTCCAGCCCCTACAGCTCAAGAGTCGTCCCTAGATGAATAAAATGTATCACAGACCCCCATTAATTTTTCCTCCGAAACGTTTCCCTAGAGTATACTTACTCCCTATCTCCATCACCCAAGGGGGTTGCCGTACAAAATTTACAAAAATGATGCAAAAACGCTTATGTTTAACTTTCTCAGAGTCGTCCTGAAAGAAATAAAGTGTAAGGCCGATCCCCACTAGTTTCTACTTTAATAACTTTCTAATTTTTCTGCCTAATAATTTTAGTTATGAAAGCTGTTTTTTACATAAGATCAACTAAATTTTTTTTTTGCCAATATATAGCAAAAAATTAAAAAGAGTATAAAATGTAAATGTTACCGGCGGCTGAGCTACGGAAAATGATCGGCGGCTCGGCTTAGTCAGCTATTAGCCGTTCGGCGCAGGCCTCTTGACATGGGTCCCTTTGATTTTTAAAACAAATAAAATGTGTTTAAATTTTGTTCTTATAATGCATAGAAGATATTTACATTTAGGTTTTTCTTTATTGAGCCCCTTAGGTTATAATCATGGGGAAAAGTACCGATAGTCAAAATTTCAAGTCTCTTACTTTACGCGTTTGGTCTGTATAATAAAGAATAATTCAGTCAAACCGTCAGTCAGTCAGTCCATCACCAACGCTGTTCCAAGACAAGGCTGTGAGTATCAGGCTTAATCATTCTAAAGCATGGCTCTTATAGTTGCCCGAATAGCCAATTATTGCTTCAATATAGACTAAAAGTACTACAAATCCCCTTTGTTAAAAAATAATCAATATCCTATTTCACCCTCCGTTTTGAGAAGTGTCAATGTTACAAACTGGATCAAAAAAACTGGTTCAGCCGTTTGGGCGTGATTACGTGACTTACACACAAATAAGCAAACTTACAACATATTTTCGTAATAAACTAGGAATTAAGTATCCATTTCCAATATATGAATGGTATATGAAAAGGATTATAGTAGCCCGTAAAGTAAAAGACATGTTTAAAGTTATGAAGCTTATGGTTGGTTTTCGTGGTAGTTTGCTACACGCAAACTGTCAAGTAGAGTCTAAATGACCCCGTTTTGACAACACCACACCACTCGATAGGTGATAGGTCCCCTTAAACCATGGTCCAAGGGAAAAATGGAGTACAAGACCCTTCCTGCCGCATTGATGTACCTCGACAGGTCGTTTAGCACAATCTCAGATGCATCCCCTAGGCTGTCCAGTATATGATGGCCCAAGAACTTGTGCCTCTTCACAGCCAGAGCAGGGCATTCGCAGAGAAGGTGAAAAACCAATTTCTCCTTTTCCCTATTCTTGCAGCTGCGACAGTAATCGTTAAACGTGAGGCCGAGTCGTTCTGCATGTCTTCCTAGCATCTAATGACCCGTTAGCACCGCCAGCAACTTCGAAATTTTCCCTCGATTCCGGTTCATAAGTTGCGTAGTACGCCCAACATCAAAAGAGAGCCACGTTTACCTGGCGACCCTACACGTATCCAACCCCTGCCATCTATCGTCAGCAGTGCGCAGAAAGAATCTTAAGATGCTGCTCTTAATAGTCTGCAGAATTGCGACTGTATTCACATTGGAGATATTCAGAGCAGATCCTTTCTTAGCTAGCTCATCTGCCCGTTCATTACCATGGTAGCCCCTATGCGCAGGAACCCAAACCAGAGTAATGTCAGACAGCTGCCTTAGCTTAGTCAATTCTATTCTACACTGACTGACCAATAGTGACGTGGTAGTGTATGATCTGACTGACATAAGCGCCGCCCGACTGTCGACAAAAATACTAATATTCTCGCGGATATTTCTCTCCTATAATAGTTTACAAGCCTCCCGAATGGCAAATATCTCGGCCTGAAATACGCTACACTCATCCGGAAGACGAAAAGAAGCCTTCACGTCCAGCTCCTCTGAGAAGACCACGGATCCAACCCCGCAGTCCAACTTAGAGCCGCCCGCATGTTAACTGTTGCCCAATATAAACCCTCTCTCGTACAAAGCCAAACTAGGATTTAGGATAAAACTAAATGCTTTGTTCAGTTTTCAGTTCAGAAAAACTACAAGTTTGTAATGTTTAACCATCTATTTTTTTCTGTGTACGCGTCGTTAAAAAAAATTCGTAGACTTCGCTTTACAACTTAAATATGGCATTATAAAAGATAATTTATCTTGTTCAAATTGTTTTTAATTTTTCAATTATTTTTTATTTGGTCTTTCTCTCCTGCTATCTTTTTATGGCTGAAAGTAATAGATAAACTGTTAAACTTATGCCTTATCGACATCTGTTATTAACCTAATTTTTTCAAAAAATATTTGCAAATTAATAGATTTTGCAAAAAAAAAAAAATGATTAATGTGGTTTTCATTCGGTCGTTTCCTTTTTTAGCAAAAATATTTTTAGCAAAATTTTAACTAATTTTTCAAAAAAAATTAATCAACATTTATGATAAAAGCAAAATATCAAATATACAATTGGGACAATATTTTATATTTACACTTTCCAGTGTAAGTAGTTCCATTACGTTGACATTTTCGTGTTTTTTTTTCTATTTGCAAAAATATATTTTAAAGCACAAATTGTATGTAAAAATTTGTTTGTGCTGTCATTTAATTACACTTTTGTATACAATTTTGTTCATCCTTTACTGTTTCATTTCCATTGTTTTTTTTATTATCTTTTATACAGTTTTTCTTTCTTCTACTAAAGGGAATTTTGTTCATTTCATTATTTTTTTCATGCATATTTAATGGTACTTACAGTCATAATTTTTCCACTTTTCCTTTTTTATTTGTTTTTATCTTTAGCATAGAGCAATACCGGCATAAAAAACCCGTCCTTTTAATTGCTAAAATAGAGCAAAAATGAGAAGTACATACATACGTACATTCACACATCCACACGTTGTACCAACACAAGTATCCAAAAAAAAGTGTTTCGCTGCAATTTTGTCACATTTCCGTGTTTAAATATTTAAGGAGCTGAAAAGATAACAACAGCAGTAGAAAGACAAATGTAAAACCGTGTTTTAAATTTTCTGCACACTAAACTACTTTTTTTACACTTTTGGTTAAAAAAAAGACCTACATTTGTTGAAGACATATTAGTTTACATAGGGATACAGTTTAAGTAACAAAAGCGTGAAAGAAAGGTTTTTTACCAATCTAGTTCTTTTCTGACCTCTATATGGGTTAATAGTCTTTAGTTTCACATAACCAAACTCATAATCTTAAAAAGACAAAAAAGGATCAAAATTTTGGAAAAAGTACTTTTTGTTTACTAAGTTGCCTTCTGACCTTTATATTAGGTATTAAGCCTTAATTTTATATTTCCAGGCTCATAATCTATAAAAATGTAAAAAACTACAAAAAATATGGAAAAAGTACTTTTTGTCCACTGAGACGAGTTTTTGCATCCATCTTGGTCAAAAATCAATACCAAATTTGATATTTCTATGCTCATAGATTTTAAAAATGCAAAAAAGAGCAAAAATTGTACAAAAGTACTTTTCTAGAATCATTATCTAAAATAACGCAAACAAGTAAGAAAGTTATAGTCGGACAAGTCCGACATTTGTAAAAGGCTCGATAATATATGCATTCAGTATAATAGTTGGCGGCATAACGATAAAGATGTGTGCAAAATTTTAAGGTTTTGTTTTGGAAAAACATATTTATTGGAGCTACATATATCAAATCTATATTTTCGTCAAAATTAAAAATTATTCGGTTCAGCTATATCTCAAAACACTTTTTCTGGGAGGGCATTTTCATGGAGCCTATAACAAAGGGTGTTCATTAATTCGTTCAGAACACCAAGGCGTGGCATAAAGTTAGACTCAGTCTCAAAATTTTGCCAAAAAAGGGAAAAATTTTAGCCACTATTGACCAAAAAGCTTACTCCGGGAGGCCACTCGTATTGGGGCCATATTAAAACATGTACCGTTCATTACTGCAGGCACCAGTTTCAGAAAATTTATCTGTGTCAAATTTCATAAAAATATATTCAGAATTGCAATAACAATACACGAATACCTAGCCAGTTAGACTGAGGGACGGTCATGCTTAAGTTGGCTCAGAAAGTGATTCTGAGTCGATCGTTACCACTATTTTTGGGCGTTGCAAACATCTACACAAACGCATCATACCCCTACTGCTTGTATACAATGTGGGCATAAAAAGTACAAAAAACATTTTCCTATTTTTTCAGGACCTGTTGATCAATATAATACCCTTCAAATGGTTATAAGGGTATTAATCAGTTTGTCATTGCGTTTCTAATTTCTACAATATCTACTTTATACCCCATACAAGTGTACATATTTTGGATCCTTATAAAAAAGGAAGTCGATATAGCCATGTCCGTTTGTCGGTCCGTCTATGTGTCTGTTGAAATTACGTTTCCGGACTAAAATAAAGTTGTACAGAAAACGTTTTAATTGCCAACAATCTAAAATATCCCTGAGACAATTTTTATTTAAAGTCAGCCAAATCGGTTCATTATTGACCAAGATATATGTAAGCGAAACTCCAAAATATCCAATTTTTTTTTAAGAAAAAATCTGTGCATTTATCCCTATATATCTCAGTAAATATGGTAATTCTTGGCACAAAACTTTGCACTGATACTTTAAAAATAAACACCTTAATTAGGGAAATATTTTTTTCAGATAGGATCAGGGGAAATACTACTTTCCTTACAATTGCACAAATTTTGTGGAATATTGCATATATTAAATCTGAGAAACTATAATAGCTTTAAAATTAAAATGTTTTGCAGAAAGTAATTGGACAACAAGACTTACATTTTGGAAAAAAAGTTTGGATAGAAGCAGGGAAAGCGGCATCCTCCATCCAAACGAATACGAATATTCTACAAAAAGTAATGATACAATAATTCTTACATTTTGGAAAGAATAGTTAAAAAGGAGCAGGGGGAGGGGAACCCGCCAAACAAATAAACATGTTTTATTAAACAATGTGATATTTGAAGTACTAAATAAGTCAGCTAGATCAGATAGATGGGTATATAAAAAGACTAATGCGAAGGGTATATAAGATTTGCAACAGCCGAATATAGCACTTTCGTTGAAATATGTTTCTATCTTTGTTGGTCTAGAAGTTACCAAAAGTACTGTTAAAGTTTCAAAATAAAATTACTACCCGTTTTTATTTCTTAAGGCCAGTACGCAGCTCTAGGCTGAATTTCACGCTGCCAAAACATTAACTGAAAACTTTTGTCCTAAGTTTTAGTTAGTTTTCTTACAAACAGTTCTAATGTTAGCCTGAAACTCAAGCAGTGCTAGGTATCCTTCCTTGGAGCTGAAATTAAAAAGTCCTCCCCCCTTTTCCAAAAATTTTTTAAAATATACGACAAAAATACAATAACGATACGAGATATATTAATTAGTACATAATAAATATACTTCTATAATGTAGGTTATTCCTTTTTTAACCCTGTTAAGACAATTTTTTTGGAGCACTTGTTTACTAATGGTCAACTATGCTCATTCTTACTTGCCTTTTAGATAAAACTATCAACACTCTTGTATACAATAAGAAGTATTTCCAACTTAAATCTACATAAGAAATATAAGAAAAATCCCCTTTAATTATGTAAAAAAGGCTTCAATGTCTAATTGTTTTATGTTCAAGTAATTATTTGATTGCAATTTAGAATTGTTGCTTTGCTCGTCTTTGCTAAATACCCAAGTGATTATGAAAACTTATTCCCTTGCAGAGCATGACTATTGTTTTCATTATATTTATACTTCCGTTTGCTTAAAGATTTCTTGTCTTTTTTCAAAATGTTTTGTTCCCTTGTTTTTTTTAGACCTTTGGATTTGAATGCAAAATGTAAAGAAAAAATATTTAGAAAATTTTTTTTTAAACATTTCATTGTTATATCTGACATACAGTTCCAAACTAAGACAAGTATAGAAAAATTACAAAAGAAACTTTCTACTTGACTATTTCATACATTTTTCTTTCCCTGTTGATATGAACCATTAAAATGCCAGCAATATATTAATCGGCTACAGAAGAAAAAAAGGATATTAAATAATTTAAAGAAGTCAAGAAATATCTTTTACTTCCTTGCAGAAAAATAACTGAAAATCTTAAAATTTATGTTATATCAAAGGCAGGACTATTAATAATTAAATTTTATTTGGCCTTAAAGAAAAGCGGAAATTTTTTTCAATATTTCTTGGAAAGTTTCAAATTTAACATTAAAGAACAAGCACCATTTCACCAGTTGCCGTCCTTACAAAATTGTTATTGGTTATTTTCTCTTATATAAAATATATAACATACATCAGTATGGCCTCCAAAACTTGTCATAACAACCTTTGAAAATTATTAATAATTGTGGGGAAACCTCAAGGAATATATGAAAAAGCTGCTTAACATATATTTTCACTCCTCGCAAGATTTATATAAAAAAATTTTTGTTGAAAAAGAAGATACTAAAGAAAGTATATAGTCCAGATACGGCTCCTCAGAAAATTAATATTTAAGTCCACGTATATCGTTATTTAAAAAAATAATTACCCCAATTAGCCAAAATTATTTAAATAGAGTTTTGCAGCGTTGCTTAATGTCCCTTCCTATTTGTTTTTTTTTGTTTAATTCCCATTTTGGTCTTCAAAGATATTTTAGGTAATATTTTGTATTTCTTCACTTTAGTTTTATACCACTTCTTTATTTTATTTTTTCGGTCACCATTCTTTATATTTAATTTCGTTTTCAACAAAAAAGCTGTTTTTATTCCTTGTCTTCTTCTTTTTAATTTATTATTGTTATTTTTTTAAGTACTTATCAACCAACAACAACTGCCATATAATGAACATTAATTTTTATATATATTTTACAGGATATAAAACAGCTGTACACATTTGATGTCCTTTTCTTTTGATGACCAAAGGTAAGTAAGTATCTGTGTAAAGTATAAAAGACATCATGTTTACGGAACAATCACTTTAACATATATTTAATTTTTCCTTTACACCACAAAATATTTTGTATAAATTGAAGTTATATAATGCTTTTTTGTTTTTAGTTTCTTTGAACAAACATATGTACCAGATGGCAAAAATTTAAAGATGGCATAATTGTTTGAGTTTCAAAGCGTTATATAATTGTTTACAAATATTTTTGAGCTTAAATTGAAAATATGTATAAAAACCCCTAAATCTCGTTAGAAAAAAAATTTAAATATATGTAGTTTGTGTAAATTGGTTAATGTAATTTTTAACAAGTCAAAAAAAAGAGCAAAATGTTACACATTGATGGCGTTTGAAGCAATAAAATTAGAGGCGTATATTAACTGCTACTGGTTCACATTTTTTAAATTAATTTTGGTGTAATATGATGTTAAAACCTAAGTATTATATGGGTATGCTTATATTAATCCTACAGAATTTTTCTAACGTTTATATGCAAATGTCGCAGGAACAAGTTATCTGTATAATGGAAACTTTTGAGTCAAAGTATTTCTTTGTAAAGGGGATCCTTAAATATGGCAGACTGAAATTTCATGGACTCCGTATTGAAATAGGCCAACAGTTATATTAGTAATTATACAAGGTGGGCCAAAAGAAATCAGCTGATGCTTTGTGGCTCTCATTTTTTTAATTAAGAAACTTCGATTCTATTTTTTGATGATGTTTATTTGAACTTTAAGGTCGAGAAGATGATACAGGCCAAATGGGCGGCATCACAATTGATTGCTATATAGGCTCGTTTTATTGCATTTCTCATCACTTCGGCGAGAACTTCAGGCGACAGATTCTCACACTCGTTTGAAATATTGTCTTTGAGGGCTTCGAGGATCTCGGGCTTGTTCACGGAAATACGGGTTTTAAAAAAACCTGGCAAAAAAGTCTGGAACGGTTAAATCGGCAATCTCGTGGGCCAATTTAAATCGCTAAATCGAGAGATGATGCGACCCGGTTGTGTCTCGTACAGTTTGTGCCGGTGCTCTGTCCTGTTGTAACCACATATCCTTCAGTCCTAATTCGCTCAATTGCGGAATAAAAACTATGCTAAGGTGTCCTAAGATGCGCATACCGACAACTGTTGTTGTTTGACCAGTGGCGTCTTCAAAAAAAAAAATGACCCTATGACTCCTCAAGCGTTAACTGCGCACCATGAAGTCACTTTAAGCGGGTCGATTGGCTCCTTGTGCATCACTCGTGGATTTTAAAATTATAAAAAGCGATAGTTTTGCTTGTTCACGTATCCGCTGAGGTGGAAATGAGCCTAATCGCTCATTATGATTTTGGTCGAAAAATCGTCCACTTTGGCTTTGAGATTGAGGATGGCTTGGGCATAGGTTACATGCATTTGAAGAACAACGGGCAGCAGTTAATGCACAGAATGAACTTTGTACGAGAATATGCGCAGGTTCTTGACCAAAATTTGCCTTAGGGACAATCGACTGATGGTTTATTGCGAGGCATGGCATCTGTTCGATATTTCTAGTGACAGCTCGACGTCCTTGCCAACAGCGGCGATATTCTAGGCAGAAAAGGCGCTCCAGGGTTAGCCAAACCTCGCAGCGTTTTATTTAGTCCCATGCTGTTCAAGGTTGGTAGCCAAACGGCGCAGCGTTTGTGCAGTCGGTGCCGGATGACCGTGGAATCGGAACCGGAGTTCGCACTGCGCCAACACCACAGACAAATTGTAACGCAAAAAAATAGGAACGATATTACTCCGCGTGTTTGGGGAGCTTATCACTCCACGACTTTTTCACTTGTATTTTACATCTGCCTAGTTTACAAATGTCAAAGCAGATTTCATATTGTCCGCTGTTTAATGTATTGTGTTTTTGTCCTTGTTGTTTTGTTTGTTGTTCCTGGGGTGACCAGTCCCGGACTTTCGAGTCAAAACTGGAAGTAGTTTCGGCTACGAGGGGTTACCAGTCCCTGAACTGTTTGGAGTTCAACTGGAAGTAGCCTTGGCTTGACCTTGGCTACGAGGCCTGACCAGAAGCTTGTCATTCTAAATCTGGTACCACGGGTGTCAGGAGCCCCTAGAACCTCGGTTCTAGCCTGACAATGGATGAGGCCCCTTCGGGAGCAACGTGGTGGTTGTGGTTTAAACCCAAATCGCGGGGAGAGCTTCTGCTCGATGTGGAGTTGCATTGCAACCGGGTGCCGTGACCCATAGAACGGTAGGAGTTTTAGATGGGCTCCGCTCCTCACCAAGGGGGAAGGCATACCCAAATGTATGTCTTCGAATTGGTACCCATGGGCGATAATTTGCCATTTGGCAAAATATCATCCATGGGGGTGGTGGTGGACGCATTGACTTCACCTGGTGTTAAAAGCACCGTGGGATTGGGCCGTTGCGGCAGGTGCCCACGTTAATCTTCGTTCGTCGTTGTCCGCCATTTGCTCAAAGCTGGATGCGCTTTACAGGTTCAGATATCCCAACTCCTCATCTAGGGCTCTGTTATGGCTTGTACAGAGTCATGGCGGAGAACAGATACCTGGGTTGCCAAGTCACGAGAAATATCGTTACGGTGTTAGGTCACCGTGAGATTTAAGACAACGCGGCAGGTGCTCACGTAAAATTTTTATACGTCTGTGCGCCATTTGCAAAAATTAGAGCATCTTCCAAAAGGGTGATTTCTTTTAGCCCCCCTTGTACCTGTACTGGGTTAAAATATATATTTTTGAATTGCTTTAGTTAGGTTAACGGTGGTCCAGAAATATTTATTATAAAGTGTATTTTACCTGCCACGCCTACTAAACTTTAAATGATATTTTGAGCTGAACTATTTATTTAAAAAAAATATCCCGCCAAGGTACACTAGCACAGGTTGCATTAAGGCCTTTTGTTTTTTAAAAAATTTTAAATTTAATACAAAATTAACGAATCTGATATAAACTTTCTTAAATATTCATAATTAGCTGGGCTCTTGTTATAACCCTTTAAAGCGCAAAATTTGTTTGCAATTTTACCTTTTTAATTATCAGATTATTCAAAAAAATACCTTAAAATTTTTACATTGGATCCCTCAAATTCTTAATGATTGGAAATGTTTTGCCCTTAGATTTTTAAAACTTACTTTCCTTTAATAGGAATGCGTATGTCTTATGTTTTCTTCTTGGTTTTAAAAATGCTCATGACACTATTTTAAATTTTAATAAAAATGTATTTAGTGCACAACGTACTCTAACTAATTAGTCTTTACTGCAAACAAAAGGCATCGTAATATCTCAGTTTCTTAGAGCTCTTTAAGTACAATTAAAAGTGACCTCAAAAGTATCAATAAGGGCTCAAATATTCAAATTACTGTAAAACAAAAAGAAAGAAAAAGTTTTCTATATTCATAAAAGGTTAGTTGTTTCTTATAAAAAAATATTAAAAGATTTCTTGGTACAGAAACTATAATAAGAATGGAAAAACATACACATTATTAAGTATACCTTTATGTGTTTGCCTATTTCTTTCCTATTGTTGTTGCTTTAGGTTTTGTCTTCAATTCTATACAATAGTTTCCTTTTTTTTAATTTTCCTTTTTAAAAACACACTAACACAGTAACTAAGAAAAGTAGTGACTACAAGAATAAAACTGAAAACTCTTTTGTTAGTTTTAAACAAAACTTTCATGGTTTTGAAAATTTTTATTTTTATTTTTAACATAACCAACACACACACACATTCTTTTTACGTTTATTACCTTGTTTTGTATTCTTGTAAGAGCAGCAGTTTATTGTATTTGAAAATTAATATAAGTAGAGAAATAAAGAATTTTTTGCATCTCATGGTAAAACTATGACTAATACTACTACATTAAGTTATTACTCTTGCATTAACGCTAACAAACACATGCTTAACTTTCTGTTGTAAATGTGCATGAAACAGCTATATTCAGTGGAAGAAACATATTTAATTTTTTATCTTTAACATTTTTTGTAAAGTTAATAAATACTTAATAGAAAATAAACTTATTTTAAATTTTCTTCGTTTTTAAATTTGTTTTATCAGTCATAAAAAAAGACTTTTTTATACATTAAATTAACAAAAAAATTTTTGATAAATAGCAAACACAAAAAGTAATAAAAGACATCGAAAAAAAAATATTTCTTTTAGAAAAAAAAAAAAAAAAAGAAAATCTCAAATATTTCGCCACAAAAATAATAAATTTTAGTAGAATTTTACAATTAAATACTTTTTAAAGGCCGAAATGGGAGTAAAAAAACTATTAAACGTATTATTATTTTCTTATTATAATCTTCACATAGTGATAAGGGCTTATATCAGTTTGTCATTCATTAAAACTCATTAAAATATATCAGGTAATTACCGACCGAGTTAGGGGCAAAACTATGCGATTGCCCCATGCACAAACTTTGCATGCAGAATAAGAGCAGGGGGAGTTATTGCCTCTTACGAGTAAACAGTTTTTAATAAATCTTTGATGCGCAAAGTCTCGGAAACTGTTACAGACTTTAAACGTTATTAAGAAAGCTATTGTGCCGCGATACATACATTTTGAAAAAAAGTGGTTGTAGGGAGGGCAGAGGCAGAAGCACAAATACAAAAAAAATTATAAAATTTTTGTTACGAAAGGTCTCGATAGCTATCGTCCTTGAATTTTCTACGATTTTATATTTAAAATAAAACTTTGTTGGATAGGAGCACAGTGCCTATATAAACGTGCAAAATTTTTGAGATTTAAAATTTCAAAAACAAGGAATGCTAAAGACTTTCAACCCAGAATTCAGTAACTATTTATGTATTATTCCGAAATTAAGTAATTTTTTATATATTTTTCTATATTTCGTTAACAATCTCGATCAGCCTTGCCATTTGTTAATTTTTTTACAACTTTGTAACCTTCTACGTAACATGTATAATTTAAGCGGTTTTGGTCTTATTTTTTTTAACTTTTTGCACTTGCCACACTATAAGGTATGATTTTTTTTGCTGTAGGAGATACTTTTAAGTACTTTAAATGTTTATGATTAAGGACATTAGTAAATCATAAATAAGTAGTTTTTGACGGATGTAACTATTTTATTCACGGATTTGATTATAACTTAAAAATTGTAAGCTCTAAATCATAAACAAGGCATTGATTTCTCAGGATTGAAGAAAAATTATATTCAAAAGTAGTTGCTTTGTGCTTGTGTGCACTTTAAACTTAACTGCATAAAGTTTTTGTTATCACATGCATTTTACAGGTATAATTCTTCCATTTCTAGCATTCTAACATCAACGATAGCTGCACTTTGACTTAAATTATTTTTTTGTAAATGTTTGCCAGAATTGTTTTTTACGTGTAATCATATTAAGAATCAATCAAAAATTCTGGTCGTCCTTTTTCGACACATTGCAATACGATGGCCAGCAGTCATCCAGTCTTTCTTGACCCGCATATATTAAATTTCCTCTGAAAATCTTCAAACAAGTAAGTACGTTAAAGTTTAAGCACTTTTGATCTAACAAAAATCGTTCAACATTATAAGTGCAGCTTAGTCAGAGTTATGTATTTAGATGAATTTTATTATAAGTTTTTGTTCAAAAGCCAAGCCCTTTAATATTTAGTTTTTTTTCCAAAATGTATCTTTTCATAAAAAATTTAACTTTTTTGATGAAATTACTAATGGCAAAGACCATTCAAACCATGACAAATACGAAATATTAAATTTAATCAGATAACACTACATATATCAAAAGAAAAATTAGCTTGAATGAACTTCATATTTTTTTAATGTGTTATAGTCCCCTAAGTACCAACTACAACGAAATTTAAAATTATATTAAAACATATTTTTTCCAACTTTTTTTATACTTGAGATTTTTGACGAAGTTTTGCCACCGATTTTGTTAAAAAAACACAAGAAGTTTAACAATGAAATTACCTTTAAACCGTATATGGTTCTTTTAAAAGTTCTTAACGGCGTTTAAATTTGCAAATGAAAATGGGATATTTACATGATAAATGCCAGTCAAGTGTTGTACACTACATACTTAAATGTTTTTTGCTATTTATAAATGAATATTTTTTTTTTTTAAATTTAAAACTATCGAAATGCACACCCCTCAAAAAGTCAAAAAATAATGGACGAAATGCAGGGAAAATTGTAATTAAAGTGTCTTAATTACTTTGAACAATAGGCCTTGTCAGTTTTAAAGATTCAGATAATAAAAACTTTGAAATCTATTATTTGTTGAAAATAAATTTTTTAAAATGTAGCAAAAAGATCCTTGTTTAGAAAAAAATTATAAAATTTCAAATATTTTAAATTTAATAAGGAGTTTTTGGTAGAAACTAATGGAAAAATGTCGGTTGTATTCATAAAAAGTTAAGTTACCTGATTTTTATAAAAACTTAGTTTCTCAAAGACTGCTCAACCAGTTTTATTATTTTTTGCGACCAAATGGGCCAACTTTGTTTAAAAAAAGCTTAAAAAGTTCAACTTTAGTAATTTTTATTTCTAAATTATGATATTTTGTTAAACTTATAAAGATTTTGAAATTCTAAAGACTAAAATTGTCAAAAATATTCTGTTTTCTATTTAAAAAAAAATTTTAAAATATAAAAAATTTTTTTCTTCAAAAAACATAAAATTAAATGCAAATGTTGGTTGAAATGTTAATTAAGTTTAAAAACTTTATGCAATTTGTGAACTCGTACTGCCTGGAAATGAATATAATTAAAAAAAAAATTAATCAGAAATAATTATTTTTATTTTTCGGCAGAAGCGCAACGATCCCTGTCCTTCTCTATTAAATTCAAGCTTTGCATAAAAAAAGGTATTTATAAACGTGTTACTGCGCTTATCTGTGGCGTATGATTAATATTTCTTTTTATGTATTAAAAAATATCATGCATACGCCACTATGGGTAAAAGAGCTAAGCATTAAGCTATTACTAGCTTAAGGTTCCTAAAATATCCAAAACTTTATTGAGACAGAGTAAAATTCTACTAAAACAAAAACAATATCAGCTCGATTGAGAGAGAATTATATTTGTAGCAGGTTAAACTAAAATGATAATTCTGGGAGAACATTTGTATTAGAGCAATAAAAAATAATGGGTTGACCATCACAAGCTTTAGCAAAATTAAACCCTATAAAAATTGATTTTTATTAAGGCTGGATGAAGCTTTCTTTAAAAATGCGGCCTTTTATGCGATTACACAAAAAAAAATGCATAAGAAGGGCCAATGAATAAATGGACTGACTTGTGCTATATAAGCATCTGTTACACTTGTATTGCAAACAAAGTGTAATAGTAAAAACAGGCGTTTCACGGTACTTTTTAGTGTAACCGGTTTTATTTTTAAAAAATATGCCAATTTTATGCATAGGTTAAGATAAAAAAGTATTTAATATAACTACAAGGCTTAAAAAAAGTTTTAGTTTAATTAACTTAGAAAAAAATTTTAACGTTTTTGGCCTTTTCTAGGTCAGAGACTTTTCAAAAAGCTTTTAAAATTTAAAAAAAAAAAGTTATGATTTAATTATGGCAATCCAGTTTTTTATTCGAATAATGATGATATCAAATCTTTCTTTATAATAATTTGTATTTTTTGAATAAAAATATTTTTATTTCTCTAATAGCAACTTTTATTATCTCTTTTGCACATTTGCTCTGAAAATATATATTTCCTGTTCAAAAATAAATTTCAAAACAAAATAAGATTTTCAGCTTCTTAGCCACTCATAGTTGTGGCCTTAAAAAATTAACTTTGTGAAAACTTTCTAATACACACATTTAGTTATTTAAATCTATTTGTAAGTAAAATTTTTCTCACGTATTTAATTTGTGTGTTAGTGTGTAAAACGATGACAACTTTATAACTATTTTTTTTGTTTATATGTGGCTTCTTAAAGCTTAAAAACTTTTAAAACTCATTTACTATGTTGCATATAGTTATTATATGGGCATTTCCATGTCATCGTACGTGACATTTGTACGCCTACAAAGTGCTGTAGATTTTGCAAAAAGAGTGGTAACTGAAAAATTGTTTCGTCAATAGAGGGTACTACAATCTAAAAAAAATCATGACTTTGAAAACCTTGCCGGCCAAAATATCGGGCGAAAAAGGTGCATATCGTACGTGACAAAAAACGGAAGTGATGTCGAGGTGCATGCACATATATACGAAAATCTGCGAATTGTAAAAGTTTTTTTCCTTTCTTTAAGTTCTTACACCAAGCCAAATATTTTTCCTTGATAATCCATTATTTTTAAATACAAAAAGATTTTTAGAGGATTTTGTTACGAACAAGTCTTAATATCGTTCGTGACATACCGTATGTGACAGATTTTTCTCTTATAGTATTTGTCTGAAAAAAATAGGTTTTTTTAATATATGTATACATAACAAATTTAAAAAGAATTAAAAAATGTTTATTCGGTGATAATAGCAATAAAAACAATAAAAGGTTATTTTCATTTCTTACTATACACTATGTACTTGGGCGCTGGCACTTAATTATTAAATTTTAATTTTTTCTCTTACTGAATACGCAGCTCGAGACACATTTATATACCGACTATCATGATAAGTAAACGAATGAAGTTTTCTTATTTTTGGGATGGGCTGGACATTTTGACATTTTTCATGGAGATGAGCAGAAAACCCTTCAATCTCTTCAGTAGCAACATAAAACAAATTAACTTTTTCCACATATTTATGAGCACATTCATAAAATGAGAAAGCATCTGGCAAGATTAATTTATTTGCTTTTACAATTTGCCAGACCTTTCTTTTAACAGTACCACCTACTCCATCAACTGCACCTTTACCATGTGATGTGGCAAAGAAGTTCCATTCTAAATGTTGGCAGCTAAATTTGTTTACAAAAGAGGGAATAATTTTTAAAATGAATTTGTTTTTAAATTGAGCGCTACTTCAATCAGAAAATATGTATATAGACGATATATCTTCATATTGTTCCCTTATTTCAAGCATAGTTTTTGTAATAAAATAGTAAACATCAAACTTATTGTGTTTTAATTCGTCATTAATTATTTTTTTTATCTTTTTTGGCTGCATCTGCGAACTTTTTTCGATAGATATGCTGTCTTTCAGTCTCCTTTTTCCGGTATTTCTTTATTTGTTCTTCGTTTTTCTTCAAGTCCTACCTCCATTTCTTTGTAGTCTCATAGCTATTTTTACCCATCTTAATAAAATATTTATAATTATAAAGGAATTTGAAAGTATTAAATTGAATTGTGTTACTTACAATATCGTATGCTACAAACTTTGAAAGACTATAAAATTTTAATTGCATCAAATTTAAAAAAAAATAATCAAACAATATTTGTTTGCGAGATTTATTTTGCTTTGCACTTTTATTTTTAAATACTTGCGACCGGTCGAATTCAAATGATGACGACAAATAACGTTTTTGCATTACGTACGTGACATTAGAATATCATTCAAAGCAAACTATAAAAAATACCGCTATTCGAACTCTAAATTTTTAATTTCATAATGGATCTTGGCCATTGATGTTGTAACATAATTTTTAAAGTATAATTGGAATATTACAATTACCTAAATTTAGCCACTAGTTAAGTGAAAATAGTTAATTTCAAATTCTGGAAATTGATCATAGATATTACCAGTTTAATCTGCTATTTTTGCTCTTTTAAAATTATAATTAGCTATAAATACTTTTACATAATAAAATTTAAGTGTTTTATTGCTCTTTGGTATATTTAAAAAAAGTTGCGATGACTTTTATTTTTTCAGCCGTGGTTGACATATTCATGGAAATGCCCATATATAAAATATTAAAATAAATATATATAGTGTGTATACAAAGGTATGTGGGTATAAGATATAAACGTAAGTATGTTTTTAAAAATTTATTTTGTTAAATATGTTTGTATATGCAAATTGTAAGAGAATTTTATTATATTTCATTATTGTATGCTTGTCTGTGTGCTAAAGTAATGAAAAAGTGTTTGTTTTGGAAAAGCAAAGAAAACTTTGCCTGCATACCTATACAATGAAAATTTGCTTGGAGAACATGTAGTAGTAAATATTCACAGAGAATATGAATACTAAAATTTTGTGGTTTTACTTTTACACTCACACAGGCATACATAAACACTTACGTTTGTATAAAATTTATTATTTTTTTCACTTATACCAACATCTTTAAACAGCAGGTGGTATTTGTGGCATTCCATAGCAGTTTTAATACCACTTACTAATCCCCATTGTAAACATCATTAGCCAATATAATATGCATTAAATTTAATGATAAAAATAGCAACTTCGTCATCATTAGCTTTCTGTTTTATTTTTTAAATGCTGAGTTTGGATAAAACAACAAAAACTAAGTGTTAAAACAAGTAACTATTTAAAAAGGACAGAAAAGGAAGTACAAGAAAAGTAAAGACATTTAATTTTGTCCCAGTAAAAATTAAACGATGTGTGAGTATATCAATTTGAGACCAAGACTAAACAAATAAAACTATTTCTATTTCAATATATATTTTTGAGTGGCTTTTCGTTTAAATCATACACTGGCAGGCAAATAGATCTCATCACAAGTTAGTCACATAACCGACTTATTTTATAAAATAGAAACCAATTAGTACCAACTTATAATCAAATTAAAAATTTTAAAACAAATTTTTAATAAAACTGCATAAATGGAAGCTGTGTTTTAAATGGCATTAACAATAAACTTTGTGGATACAAAAAATATTTTTGTTACCAGCCATTGTTAACTGATTTTCAAAAATCATAAAAATCCTGTTTTTAATGCTGGCTTGCGTTCATTATTTAATTTATTCTCATTAGAAAAACGGTAACTCATCTAAATACTGGTCTACATAGTTTTTAATTTTGTTTTTTTCGACTTTCTCTTTTCGATATCTGGTTTGTTTCAGTCAAATAGTTCCTTAGGCAGCGAATGACCTCTTTAGTATGTTCTGCAGCAAAATAAAATGTATTTTTGGATTTCATCATTGCACCATATTCCCAATTAGGGGTTTCAGATGACTAAAATTGTATCCAATTAGCAATGATACATGGCTATTTTTAACTTGGTTAATGCTACCTTTTACTATCGCTTATTTTAAAAGTCTTAAGTTTTGACACACTTTTGACTTAAAAATGCAAAAACAAAAATTAAAGCAATTTTTTTCCTTTAGCAGCTAGAAAAACTTATACTAAAAAACAAATGTTTAATCCATATATTATTTTGTAAATCTCGTTCTTATGACTATGTTTTGTTAATTTTTCAAAGTATGATAAATGTATTTAACTTTTTTTTTATCAAACACCTTTTAATAAAAACTTTCTGCCAGATTATTTAAGTATTTCAGATATTTATTAATTCGAGGACTAAAAGACATGTTCTAAAAAGTGTGTTTCTGTTTTCCAAGAAATGTAAATATTATCTCTTTCTCTTTGTTAAACTCAAACTTTGTCACCACAAATCTTTTCATAACCACAATTTAGGACTTTTTCTTCCCATTAAACGACAGATAGAGGAGATAAACGAAATTTTTAAGTCTTTTTATATGTATGTGGTAAGTAAAGGAAAAATATATTTTTTTAAACAAGAAAATTAAGAAGGGGAAAATAAAGATAATAATAGTAAAGAAAAGTTGGTGGTGGTTAAGACCGTAACTAATTTTTGGTTTTATTATTTTTTTTTTTAAATAATTAATATTTTCGTTGTTATTTTTTAAGCAGAAAAAATGTTGTTTTTAAATTCATATAAAAATCAGTTATGATAGCATTATTTTATTTTTTATTATTATTTTTATATTAATTAAAAATGGAAAAATTATTGCTGCCAAAAAATCAAAAAATGATTATTATTTCTTAATCAAAAAATCTAATTGAATACTATTAAGACGGTGTAATTCTCGAAAATAATTCAAACATTTAAAAACTGCAAATTGAAAAAACTATGAATCCCAAGGATGACTTCCTTTTAATGGTTAAGTTTAGTCTAACCCAAAGGCAGATTAAAAACTATAAAAGGCGTGACCTTAAACTACTTCAAAGAATTTTGGCTTAAGGATTTCATGGTGTAAAATGTTTCGGGCAATTATTGTGCAATACATGCATTTTTAAAAAAAAAATAATGAAAAAACTTATTATGAAGAGGGGGATTTATTGCAATTTCGCAAACTTTGTATGGGAGCCCCCTTAGGCGATAGGGTTACGTATGTTCGAGAAATATGTTTGGGGAAACTAATGAAGGCCGGTTGTACACTTTATTTCCCTAAGGCCGACTCTAGGGCATTTTACCTAATTTTTATAAATTTTTTATAATTTTTGTCAAATTTTATGGTGATGAAGATAGGATGTAAGAATGTTCTAGGAATATGTTTGGAAGAAAAAACTAAGTGGGGTCTGTAAAACAATTTATTCCTCTAGGGGCGACCCCGGGAAAGAAGTATGGGCTTTTACCTTTTTTTTAAACTTGGTATGGCAACCCTATTAGGGGTTGGAGATAAGGGGTAATTATATGCCATAAAAATGTTAAGGAGGAAAAATAATTGGGGCAGGTCCTACATTTGACCTTTGTGGGAGCACCCTAGAAGATGTGAAAACTATTTTAAATAAATTTTAAAATTAATTTTTGTATGGCAACTCTCTTAGGAACTGGAGTATGTTCCATAAAACTATTTGTTAGGAAAATTTAAATGGAGTCGGTCTTACATCGCAGCCATGTATGGGCAACTGCGGGGCAGTTGTAGGAGTTTTTATATACAAATTTTAGAGAAACAAACAGAGGTAGTCTCGGTTTTTGGTTACTATCTCGGTCAGTTTTTGGGAGATTTTCCTGGATTCAATAGTGGTTTTGCTGCAGATTTTTTTAATAGCTTGATACTTCTCACGGGTCTATGCGGCAATGGGGGACTTAAAAAAGTTTATTTCAACCATAACGCGGACAGACGGGCATTGCTAAATAGACTTTCCCTATCTATAAGAGCCAAGAAAATATATACCTTATGGAATCAAAGATTGAGTTTCAAGAAATTCTAATTGGCATGACAAGCTTATAATTACCCTTACCACTTATGTTAAGGGTATAAAACCAGGTACAGTAAGCCAGGTAATATCAAGGCGAATTCAAAAAATTTTTCTTTTTCGTGTTTGAACGGGGGAACGTCAAAAAATTAAAAGTTTCTTACAAAATTAAATATTTGTTAAAGTAAATGTTAATCAGCTATAAAAAAAGGAGCAAGAGCTGCCATATAATTAAAAAAGAAGTGTCTTGCCGTTATTTTGATCAAATTTAAGTTGAAAGTTAGATACATATTTTATAAGAAAAAAATATTTTATTTAATTTTATTTTTTTGATTTTTAGTTTGGCTTTAGTTCATATAATTTCTTTTTTATTAGAAGAAATTATTATTTTCCGTTAATGTTGAAAGAAACCTTCAATTTGAAAAAAACTGATTTTTCTACCGCTACTAGCCGAGTCAAGTGTTGCCAAAGAGACTTTTAATGGAAAAAAGCATAGTTTATATGAAAAATAAACTTCGTCCTAACTTACAAAATAAAAAAACAGAAGGAAAACACTGATACCGTATACTTTTCTCTGTTACATGTAAGTTAAATAGGTGATGTTTACAACCATATACACTACTACCGTTCAAAGAGTACTGATGATGAAATTGCGTAGCTGCTTTCGAAAATGCATTCTACTCGGCTAGTAGCGGTAGAAAAATCAGTTTTTTTCAAATTGAAGGTTTCTTTCAACATTAACGGAAAATAATAATTTCTTCTAATAAAAAAGAAATTATATGAACTAAAGCCAAACTAAAAATCAAAAATTTGTATTAAAAACAATTAGTTCAACAATAAATAAAAATTAACATATAACTCACACATGGCACGGTGCAAAATGATCTTTAATAATTTCTGTCAATTTGTCGTTGACAAAAAAAAGAAATTAAAAAGTGATTACCCCTATTGTATGGTATACAATAATAAAAAAAGCGTTTCGTTCCATCTGAGAGATGGACAAATGCTTGTCCGTTAGTCAAGTGTTGCCAAAGAGACTTTTAATGGAAAAAAGCATAGTTTATATGAAAAATAAACTTCGTCCTAACTTACAAAATAAAAAAACAGAAGGAAAACACTGATACCGTATACTTTTCTCTGTTACATGTAAGTTAAATAGGTGATGTTTACAACCATATACACTACTACCGTTCAAAGAGTACTGATGATGAAATTGCGTAGCTGCTTTCGAAAATGCATTCTACTCGGCTAGTAGCGGTAGAAAAATCAGTTTTTTTCAAATTGAAGGTTTCTTTCAACATTAACGGAAAATAATAATTTCTTCTAATAAAAAAGAAATTATATGAACTAAAGCCAAACTAAAAATCAAAAATTTGTATTAAAAACAATTAGTTCAACAATAAATAAAAATTAACATATAACTCACACATGGCACGGTGCAAAATGATCTTTAATAATTTCTGTCAATTTGTCGTTGACAAAAAAAAGAAATTAAAAAGTGATTACCCCTATTGTATGATATACAATAATAAAAAAAGCGTTTCGTTCCATCTGAGAGATGGACAAATGCTTGTCCGTTAGTCAAGTGTTGCCAAAGAGACTTTTAATGGAAAAAAGCATAGTTTATATGAAAAATAAACTTCGTCCTAACTTACAAAATAAAAAAACAGAAGGAAAACACTGATACCGTATACTTTTCTCTGTTACATTTAAGTTAAATAGGTGATGTTTACAACCATATACACTACTACCGTTCAAAGAGTACTGATGATGAAATTGCGTAGCTGCTTTCGAAAATGCATTCTACTCGGCTAGTAGCGGTAGAAAAATCAGTTTTTTTCAAATTGAAGGTTTCTTTCAACATTAACGGAAAATAATAATTTCTTCTAATAAAAAAGAAATTATATGAACTAAAGCCAAACTAAAAATCAAAAATTTGTATTACAAACAATTAGTTCAACAATAAATAAAAATTAACATTTAATTTTATTTTTATTTATTGTTGAACTGATTGTTTTTAATACAAGTTTTTGCTTTTTTATTTGGCTTAAGTTCATATAATTTGCTTTCGAAAAGAAATTATATGAACTTAGCCAAACTAAAATTGTTTAAACTTTAATTAAAAAGACGCTCACACTTTACCGAAAAAAGAGCACTGACTCTAGTGAGTTTCGAAGATACATTTCCCTCGCCTACATTATTTTTTTTAAGAAAAACTATCATTATAAAAATGAAATAGAAAAAAAAAATTAAAATAATTATTTTCATCCCCTAATTTTAATTCAACACGATTTTTTATCTTAAAATTATGCATCAAAATTTTTTTTATTAGAATAAATTAAATTAAAATTTTTTTCTTATAATATATATCGTTTGAAAACAACTTGTCTGGATTATATATGACTGTGTCAAGGGTCCACTATGATATAGATCTTAATCTATATTAGCTGTAAAATCAATTACTTTTTTACCAGAGGTACCACACCCATTAAAAAAAAATCACAAACATATATAGATTAAAAACACTGATAAAAAAGCTAATCAACCCGAATAAGTAGTTTCAGAGAAAAATCAAGGCATATAAAAAACTTTTTTCTATTTAATATATTGGTATAAATTAATTGAAAACTTTTCGGCAGAAATATTTTTTATTTATTCTCTAATAACAGTAAATAAATAAATTTATAACTTTTCTAAACTTAATTTTGTTTCAACACTTTTTAAATAGATGTAATATTATTTAAAAGTGAGCTCCCTGAAAATACCTCCCAGTAAGCTATTCTACAAATTGTCACATATTATGACCTAATGACTTTCCTTTTTTCATATTTTTTTTTGCAAAAAATTAAATCCGATTTAATTCCAATTAACAATAAATCATTTAAAACCACTTAAGTCCCATTTACAATATGTGAAAAAATTTTACAAAAAGAAAGGATATTAATGACCGACAATCCTAACAAACGCCCACTCTAAATGCAATTTGAATAATGACAATTGAAAAAGGATGACTTAAAAGTTTTAAAAAAAACTGTAGAAATGTAAAAAAACTAAACCTATTAGTTTCAGTTTTATTCTTTTAGTTTTTTTAGAGGCTGTAATGAAAAAAAGAAAAAAATTTAAGTGAAAAGAGAATCCTTACGAAGAGTGGAAAATATTTGTTTAAAGTGAAAAAAAATTTTGTTAATGATTGAAAATAAAAACCATTAAGTATATTTAAATCTTACTACTAATTGTGTTTATAAACAATATTTATATGCTATTCAAACAACAAAACTTGTTTTAAAAACCTTAAATAAATTAAGTAATTCTCAGAGCATATTAAACTGATTATATTTTAAATCATTTAGCAATTTAATTGACGGTAAATTTAACAAAAAAAAATCGTAGAAAAAATATATAAATGCAATTTTTGCACAAAGTCGAAAAAAGATACGCATAATAACTTACAGCAAAACAGCAAAAATTTTAACTAAAGCGGATATGCATGCAAAACAAAACAAAATAAAAAAAACTATAAACTATAATACACTAACTCTAGCACTAACACACACAAGTGAGCGGGAAACTGTTATACAAAACGTTAATAACTTTGGGGATAACGACAGCGGAAGTAAAAAATGCCAGCAATAAAGGAAATGTACTAAACTGAAAAATGCTACAAAGAAAAAATAATGTTAAAAGTCCATAGCATAAAGGGAAAGCAAGAACAGTAACAGGAACACACAGTGCTACAGATATAACAAATGTTGCAGCAAAAGTCAGCTGCAAAAGTAAGAATCATTTTTGTTAAAAATTTTTTTAATTTTTCCTTTACTACATCTATTATTATTTTTCCGTTTTGTTTTTTAGGTTTTTGCTGCAGTTTTTGTACTCTTTTCTTTAACAAAAAAATTCAAAAAAAAAACTTTTTGACAGCTGAAATTCCTCTAATTGTTTGAAAAAAATGTTTTAAAACAACAAATAAAGCCTTAATTAAAAGCACGTAGTAGTTAAGAATCCTTAGTCTTTGATAAATAAATAAATAAATTTTTAAACGAAATGAAAATGATAACATAAATTTAAACACACACCATAAAAATAAATATTTAAATTTTTAATAAAAATTATTTTTATTTATAACATTACTGACTGAATTACTTACTTAACCCTTCTGCTTGCGAGAAGGTGCTTGGGGACCTTTTTTATTTTCAAATTTACACCTCCTTATTATGGCATTAATTAAAAAAACGAGCCAATTATGTATTCAAAAAAAAGTCAACTAGATGGTTTAAAGCTGATTTTAAAGTGCTAAGAGCAATAGTTTTCAATTTATTTAAGTATATTTACGTTTAGTACGTGGATTAGTAAAAAGGTCCCTACTGCCAAGTACTATTCTTAGAAGAAATCAAATCCTTTACCGCTTATAAAATGAACACTCAGTTAAACTAATGTATATTTTCATCAAGAAAAATGGCTGCTTTAAATTCGGATGTTGCGGAAAGGGTTATACGTTACACTACACAATACCTACTAACGAATAAGAAGCAATGTCGATGAAAGATTTGAAGCATTTATAAATGACCAGGAGAGTAACAATGATAATGATGAAATTACATTGGGCATTGAGGTTGAAAATAATGGTAACCTACCATATCAGCCAAACCTTTACGTTGATGAGCCGAATGCCAAAACTAACCCGCATATAGATAAAGGCGACCAAGATGGAACTGCAACTGCTCCTGCCACCACCAAAAACTTTGAAAGTTATTTATCGTCTCAAAATAGTAGCACTGAATTATCGCATTGTGCTAATAACTTGGTGGGCTATATAAAAAAGAAACCGGGACCAGTGAGAGAAACATGTGCTCCTTCTACTATATTCTGCACGCTCACCCCGATATGGGGTATATTATCGTAAGGGTAGCTAGTCGAAAAGCCAGGAGAGGAACAACTGTTTAAAATTTGGAAAATCCTATTTAAAAGGAATGGAAATCAATTACTGTAAAAGAGTACAATGCCTTCTTGGCTATCGTGGCTATCCTGGGCTGAACAGGCCTGTTAAGGAGCTTTGTGGTCTAACCCATTCTCCAATATACAAAACCGCTTTTTCATATGGCCGATTTTTGTTTAACAAGCACTCTTTCGGTTTGATAATGCAAATACTCGACTGAAGGGATTAATCAACAGCAAAATGGCAAATGTTGCAGGCCAATTTGGCGGCAGCTTGCATCCCACATGATGAGATGACAGTGGATGAGAGCAATTATTCCCATATTGAGTCCGCACACCATTTACACAAAACATTCCGTTTTAAACAGCCATTCCGAAATAAAGGTATTGTAGCTGTGCGATTCGAAGTCACTTTATTGCCTGATAGGAAAGATTTAGTCTGAAAAGTTACCTTGTCAAGAGCGTAAGCTAAATCAAGACTGAATGTTGTGTATAATAATTAAAGCATATGTAAACATAAGGCGCACAACTTATGCTGACAATTTTTTTCCATGTTGGATGGAGCGCTTTTATTAGTAAAGCAGAGCACTGCATTTTTTTGAAATGTGCACTTAAATAAAATATTTGTTCCACATGTGTTTTTGAAAATCCCGCATGTCTTGTTTTAAGCTCATTTCTTGGTTTCTATGAAAACAATGTTTCACTGTAATTATACGTTTCGGAACAGAATAAAGCTGTAATTTTTGTCTGCAATATTTTCAACTGAATAAGAGGAAGCCAATGGCTAATCTGGATTATAATGCCGATAAATCCGGCCTGGCTACTTGGCACATATTCTTGTAATCAAAATACATCCAGCAACTTGCAATTTTCTACAATATAAAACTATATTATATGTTGCTAAATTGGATCCTTCTAAAATTTGTGAACTGTAAAATCTGACAGAAACATCAAAATACGGAATTAATAAATCTTCCAAAATTATTTTTATATTAAATAAAACCGAAATTATATGCTTATTAAAGTTTTGTTGAACTACTTCTTATAAGACAAGTTTTTGCTTTTTATTCTTGCTTTAGTTCATTATTTAATTTCTTTTTATTAGAAGAAATTATCAGTTTCCGTTAATGTTGAAAGAAAAAATGCAGGTTTTCTACTGATACTAGCCAAGCAGAATGCATTTTTGAAACCAGCGACTTAAAATCTTCATCAGTACTCTTTGAATAGAAGCAGTGTTTAAGGATTTAAGCACCACCATTTTAATATACATGTTGTCCAGAAAGGTAAACGAAATATTAATTTTGTAAGTTAGGACGAAGCTTATATTCTCCGTCAATCATGATTGAGTTTTGGATTAAAGGCTGTTGATCCTGATTTAGGTTGAAAATCAGCGAAGTGGACAAAAAGTACTTTTTATGATTTTTTGGTACTTTTTGAATTTTTTTTGAGATTATGAGATATGCATATGAAAATTAACCCTTAAACCCAGATTTCAGTTGAAGTCAATACAGTAGTCGGAATTACATTTTTTAAATTTGAGGTACTTGCTTGCGTTTTTTGAGATTTTAATTCAAGATATATGAAGTAAAGGTATGTTGAGGCTAGAAGTCAAGTAAGTGGTCTACGGTACTTTTTTCAAATTTTTGGTACCTTTTTGAATATTTTGATTTTTTTTTGCATATTATGACTCAAGAGAACCTTTCTAATTTTTGCACTTTTTTTGGAATAACGATTCCACAAATTTAAAATCAACCCGAGGCCAGAAGTCAACTAAGTTTCCAAAGGGGACTTTTTACCAAATTTGGTACCTTTTGCATTTTGTGAGATTGGTTGACTAAGAAATATTAAATTAACGACTTTTAACCCATAATGAGACCATAAAAATTGACCATCTTAAGAGTACATACTTTTCTACATTTTTTGTGATTTATATGTTAATTTTTATTTATTGTTGAACTAATTGTTTTTTTGTGCTTTTTTTTTGGTTTTTGGGGATTATGAGTGCACAGATATAAAATTGGCGACCGTGTTAAAGATTGATTTAGTGGTGAAGAGGTACTTTTCAAATTTATAGTTAAATAAGTGGTCTGAAAGCACTTACTTAAATTTTTGATTATAATTATGAGCCTAATATAAAACTAACGACTTTTAACCTAGATTAAGGTCGAAAGTCTTAAGATGGCCACAAAATACTTATTCAAATTTTGTGTAATTTTTTTGCATTTTTTAGAATTAAAAGTAAGGGCTATTGACCAAAATTATAGTCTTTAAAATTGACTTTATTCTATAGGTATACTAAAATTGTATAGAAAATCATACAAATTTCGTTTTAAATGCTCATGTAAATATTTAAAAATACTTTTAGTAAATAAATAAACAAGTGGAATTTAAATAAAAATCTGGAATATCAGACACACATATGCATAAAAATTTACTATTTTGAAAGATTATTTGTCTTTTTTCATGTAAATTTAAGCTCAAATTCCTGAAATCAAGTCTTAATCTAATTTAAAAATATAAAAAAATTATGTATTTTTTTGTTTAAAGTCCTCATATGTGGGCTATAAATGTTGCAGCAAATAATTGTATAATCTTTTTCAGCAACAGGATATTAAATATTTTTGTTGTGGATTTTTTTTTTATGTTTAATAGCTAAATTTGTTTTGCATTTTTTTTATTTATTTGTTGGCATTATGCCAAAAATAATGATTCTGTAAAAGTATATGTATCAATTACACAGATAATATATGATTTAAAAATATTTATTTTATTTATTTACAGCTTATTCAGCTAATTTCTTTGAAATAACTGTCAAACAAGCCTTAAATATACATAAATATACTGATATGACATTTAAAATAAAAATTTTCCAAAAATTTTAAAAATTGAAATTATTTATTGAAATATTCCCTATTTCAGCAAAATTGTAAAAAAAAATGTTAAAAATCTAAAAGGCCTTGGAATATAGAACTTATATTTTTTAAGGTCACTTGTGTATCTCTTAGCAGCAAACCTTTGTTAATGGAAGCAAAACATATTAATATATAAGCAAAACGAATAAAAAAAAAATTTTTTAAGATTTTTTTTAATTCAAAAATCTTTGAAAATCTTTCCAAAATTTTGTTATACTTTTTAAAATTATTTAAAATTATTGCTGGTATTTATGGGTTTGGCTTCAGTTTTTTAATTTCTTTTTACTTAGAAGAAATTAATATCTTTCGTTAATGTTGAAAGAAATTTTACTTGAAAAAACAATATTTTCTGTCGATACTAGCAGAGGAGAATGCATTTTTTAACCAGCTACGAAGTTTCGTCATCAGTGCTCTTTGAATTTTGCACAGTGTTTTGGATGCAAACATGACCAATTAAATTAAGTTTCATACAGAAACGTAAAAGGAAATTATTTTATTTTGTAAGTTAACACGAAGTTTTTTAAATTTTCTAAATACACTATACTTCTGGTATTAAAGTCTCTTTAAAAACACTTGACTAATTTTTTGAAATATTTTTTATTTAAATTAAAGTTTCATAATTTTTTGTAAAGTGTACAAAAAATATATTTTAATCGTATTCAGTAAATAAGTTGTTTTATTTGTTTTGGCTTTTGTTTTCATCCAAAGTAAACAGATGTCACATGTGTTGAAAAGCAGCCAATTTACCACACTTATTTTTTTTTTTTTTGTATTTCTCACTATTTTTTATATTTTTTCTTATATCCTTGGTTTGTTTTTGCACAAAAAAAAATCAGAAAAATCAACTGAAACCAAATAAAGCACTTCTAGGAAAACTATCATTGAGTTTTTTTTAATCAACACTATCCATCATGGACCCTAGACGTACATACAAACATTCATTTGTAAGCAACTACAATAAAGCACCAGAAACATTTCACGTGTTGGCTGGATACAATTACACAAAGGAATGCCAACACAAACAACAACAAAATTGGAATTAAGGGTGCAGCTGTTATGAGTTTGTTTGCCTACTATCGTTAGATAGTTTTCAGCTTTAAAGTAAATTTTATAATTTTTAAATCAAAATATACAAAAATGCACTAAATACTATGGCGATCTGAAAATTAGTAAAAATATTTTAAGTCTCTCCGGACTGAGTATTTTGGTCCAGTTAATTCGATAAGCACGTTAAGAGATATCCTTAGTCAATGAAAACTTTTAGTTTGTCAAGTTGCCTCCATTCAGATGGCCGACATTTTTATTATATTTGATTTCTCCATATATCAGAATTAAAAAAAAACTGTGGCGGTTTCAATTGTAAAACATAATAAATTTAGTGAAATAAACAAAAGTCAACCGCTAGTTTTTATTGGTGCCTCTCACCGCAGTATAAAAAACATTTATTGGAAATAAGCTTCGGAGCGGGCACCAATATCATAAAAAAAAATATCAGGGGGCCTAGTGTAGACTTCAGCCCTTAAGGTCTACATACCTTACAATAAAAAATGTAAAAGGCTAAAAAGAGTTCACTATTTATAATGACACCTTGGTAGTTTTAGGCGCTTTAAGGGAACTGCGGCAAATATTCACACAAAAAATTAACCAAGTTATCTTTTCTTAAAAGTACGATGAGTACGAATTCTCCTTAACCAAGCAGGGATTTGCTTAAACAAGCTACATCTAGTAAGTACGAATTTTCTAATTTTTTTCTGAGTAGGCTAGTAAGGAATAATGAATTGAGCCTCCGCGGGAATCTAGTGTCTATGGCTAGTGAAAAGTACTTAGCTACTTTTTGGCCTAGGTAAGTTGCTTTGAAAAACTCTGATTAGTAAATTCAAGTGGAATACTTCAAGTTATTGTGCAATTTGTAAGGATAGGTATCATTAGTTTAAACTGGCTGGTCCCGAGGGCTCCATGTAGACCCCATGGGTCGTTAGTGTTATTAGACAAGAGAAAGCGATAACCAGTTTGGCTTACTTGAAATAGTGAAAACCAGGGTTCTCCATACTCACCTTGAAAAATCCGAAAACTTTATCTTTTTTATCTCAAAGAATTCTTCCAGGTTTACGAACAAATATGACCCTAGAAAGTTTGCCTAGAGCGCACCAGCGCTTGACAATGACACCAGGGTTCTTCATACTCTCCTTGAAAAATCCGAAAACCTTTTCTTTCTCATTCCAGAGAATTCCTCCAGGTTTTGGAACAAATATGACCCTAGAAAGTTTGCCTAGAGCGCACCAGCGCTTGACAATGACACAAAATATACTTGGCTATCTTTTTATCCCCCCGATGCACCACCGAATTTACAGACGTCCACTCGTCCCCCTTTTTTTTGGCATGCACCGCTGTCCAACAATGATCCGTTATCATCCCCACTAGAAGTCCATGACCGCTCCTTCGCAAAGAAAAAAGAAACCTCGTCGCCCTTTGATCATAAGATCTCTACATAATCCTGGATACTCTACACGAAGCGGTATTTACCCAGACTTTCAGGGTTTTGACCCTTACCATAGAGTCTATACTCTCATTTAATAGTGGAATGGAGTACTTGTCTCACGGCACAGAATTTGTCAATGGAATCTTTGTACGCCTTAACAATTGAGAAGTAATACATTTGCAATGGTAAAAAGGAATGAGATTATTATTTATCTGCAGGTTATTAAACACTGCCCAAGATTAAAAAATAAATACCCAAAACATTCCCTATGAACTAAATAAAGCTCCGAAGTATAAGTTACTGTAAATAACATCTGTCTTTTTATTTACCTTTTCTGCCTTATTTAACTTTTTTTCACTAGAATGCAAAATGGGCTTAAGGGACGTCTCTCAGACAAGCCAATATTATCGTTGCTAAGTAAAGCACTGCTTGTCATTGCTTTTTTATTATCCCTAAGATATAATTCCTATTAAAAGTCACGCGGAGACTACTGATGAATCAGTAGAAACCAGCTAGCTGGTACCATTGGTTGCTTAAGTAACGCTTCGATGCTGCTACATGCAGTAGAAAGCATGGTTAAGTGTGATCATGGGAATATGATCACTGCTACAACCATATTATAGTTTCCGTATGTTTCTGACAAAATATAGTTAAAGTTAATAATAATATTGATAATTGGTCATCATACATATGTTGCTCATAACTAGATCATGATAACTATATTCTCAGAGAATTCTATGGCAAAAATAATTATTGCCTCCATATAAGTTGCCAAGGGAGTATGCAGGTAGAGAACATAATACTGCTTCGAATAGTAGCAGCATTAGCGAAAGTCAATCGCTTGAACATACCACACCCGGTTTGCCGCTATTAATGTAAGTTATCATAACTTTGGTCAGTTTTGCAAGATCGACGGCTTAAAGTATAATGTTATAGTTGTATTTAATAATTTTCGTATGTACAAGCTAGTTCAAGTATTACTGAAGTTCATCATTATTGTGGCATTTAAATGACTAAATTATGGCATCAAAAGGGCTAAATCTCTACGGAAAATTTTTGGTTTTTTTCCTATAACTTTGATGGACTTTGATTTGAATCATGGTGCTTAGAATATATGTAGAGATATATATGTTCCTTTTACAAAACAAATGAATGAATCTAGGATGCCTCTATCAGTTTTGGTGGGCGATGGCAACAATAATGGCAAAATTACAAAATTTCTGTTACATCTGGTACATTTTTGTTAAGCTTTCATTTTTGTTTTATTCCTTTTGGAAAAGTATTTTTTAGATTTTGTTTTTTTTTCACATGTGTTTTCTTCGTTTTTGGCCTTTGTATGCTGGTAGTTGAGATATGAGAAATAGTACATTTATACAAACATATGCATGTAGTTTTATGTCATACGATACCATACAACTTATTGGCATAAATCCAATATATATAATTGTTAATAAACATATACATATGCATACATCCTCATATGTATGTACATTGGTAGGAAAGCATTTAGCAGCATTTTGTGAACGACAATTTATAAGGTGACCAGATGCTTTGCAGGTTAACTACATAATAATAACTGCTATAAAATTTTTTTTTACATTATTGCAAACCAACTTGTTACCTTTTTGTCTTGTAAAAGCTTGTTTATAATAAAATAATAATAAAAATTAAGGAAAAGATTATGAAAAAATTTTGCCAAAAAAAATTTACATAAAACTGTGCCTGAAACGTAGTATCTTGTATTTGGGTTGTACATACTTCCACGGATAAATAAGAGATACTAAGCGTAAGATGTAACTCTTAAGGTTATGCTAAAAAAATTATTTTTTTGCTAAAGAAAATGAAAATTTTGCTTAATACATTTTTTACGTTTTCAACTATGATACTTAGCCCATAATGAAAAATTTTAATTAGTTAATTTTGTATTTGATTGGCCTTTAAAAATTGTTGCTCTTGCAAATTCCAAAAAATTTCTTCTGTATTTTAATTTAAATTTTCTCAGCGACCTCTAAGTGAAAGAGTTAATCGTATTTTTTTAATTACTCTCATTTTTGATAATTGCTTTGAATATGAATTAAAATTTTTTTTTGTGTACGTATTCCAAAAATGGACTTTTGTAAGCAATCTAATTTTTAACATACTTGATATCATTGATTTTTTAAAGATTCTTTATTTTTTTTTTCAACAGACGACAATTGTTTTTCATTTTGTATCCTTAACTCTTTCACGTTAAAATTGCGGCAAAGCACCTTTAAACTAAGCTGAATGAAGGCTTGTACTAATTGAATAACTAACTTGAGGTAAAGAGAATGGCACCTTGTATGGCGATCAGTTAGATGTGTTAGACTACCTGTTATCGCAAAACCCCCGCTGCGTAGTCTGAGAAGGTCTTGGCTAAGAAATGACGAAAAAAATGCAATCTGCTAGCGAGTCATTAAAAAAACTTGTTTACTCGCAATATATATACTAACAGGAGTGAATCACCGCTCATTGTTCCTAGACGTCCTATAGAAATACACTTATGAAATCCTGGATGTCGTAAAGACTATCGATAATATAAATGTAAAAAAGCTCCTGGTTTTGATTAAATATGCAACAAAATGCCTCTAGAGCTTGTCCAGCAAAAGAATTGCTTTCTAAATCAATTAGGGTATGTCTGTCCGTCCATCCGGCTCGGTGTCCATGTATTTTGGTGATCAAAGCTCAGATCGCAATTTTAAAGATATATTGTTAAAATTTTGCACAAATAAGCTTTTTGGCACAAAGCCTATTATTTGTGGTCATGCTTGGTCCATTTTGTGCCATAGGCCTTCCGAAATAAACATTTAGGGCTAGAAATGGCGTAAGTATTACTTTACCTTTTCCAAATTTTTCACACATTTTTATCTTAATGTAAACAACTATTACACTGAAAACAAAAACTATTGGTTTATTTTTTTAATATAGCCCCTACACAAATATGGCTTAGGGCTTAATATGGTCGGGATATACCGACTATAACATTCTTACTTGTTCGTTTAGTTTTCAATTAAAGTGGCAACCCTGTATCATGAGCTGTTGTAAAATATAAAGGACCTGGATTTATGTAATAACTTTTTATACCCAAGCAACAGGCGTGGTAGGGGTATTATGCGTTTTTGCATTTCTTATAAACGTTTTTTTTAAACGTGTTTTAAAAAAAGGCAAAAAGAAGCACTATACACGACTGCGCTGATTTTAAATACTAAAAACTCCGTTGTTTTCAGCGTGTAAAAATAAATATCTTGAGATAAACAGAGATATATAAATAATTTTTGTCCTTATCTATATTTTGGGTTCTAGTTAGCTGATTTTGCTTATTTTAAATAAACGTTGGGAATATTTCTTATAGTTTGATATCAAAACATAGTTCTTAGGATTTGACTTTGCTTAGTAAGCTTAATTTCACCAGAAAGGACAGACGGGCATAGTGAATATATTTCCTATCTATAGGGATACAGAATATATGTACTTACCATTAAGTATTTTAGAAATTACAAAAATTATAAGCTCACATATATTTGAAGGCCAAAATTATGGTCAATTTCTAGTAACGTGAAAAGGGATTTTCAATTCAATGATATTTGTATTGAGTAATTTAAATGTTATAATTAAAGTTAAATGTAAATGTAATAAAAAATCCCAATAACGTATAATTTATAGCACCGTATAAAACTAATTGCAAAATAAAATAAAATATTCTCAAATCTGTTAAATTTCCACTCCGTCTTCATGTTTAACTTTCATACGTAACAGATCTCTCATTTGCAAGCCATTTTAAGTTGACTAAATTAAAATTAGTGCCAGGAAAGAGCTGGTAAATGTTTGGGTGGGGCTTGGTGTATGTTTAGAAAACAACCAGAGAGTGGCGCTATCGGTTGATATGGTTTTAAATGGAAATAATAATGGTAGTGGTAAATGAGGCAACTTTTGGTTGCAAGTAGCTATATGATACTTGCCTTAATATGGTTGCTGTTGTTATTTTCATTGTAAGTAAAACAGATAGCAGCGCTAAGTAGCTAGTTGGTAAAGGAAGTGTAGTGGCAAGTTAAGATTTTTTTAATTTGGTTGATAAATGTATTTTTCCCACATCTCTTATGTGCTTGAGATTTTGTTGCCACTTTCCCAGGACAGATGCATGTGCAGTGAAACTTATTTTTGTGCAGACTTGTGTAATGTATATGTGTGTGCACTTCGTTTTCGTATTGTAAGTGTATTTGTGACTGTTTATATACTAAAGAAATTTGTTTCACTTATTTATATTCAGTAAGTAAATGCAGTTGATAAGCATTTTAAATGTAATACATTAAGTGCCTTTAAACATTTGCCCAATTTGCACTGTACTTATACATAAGTTCATGTGTACTTACATTTAAAGCCAGCAACTAAGACACACTACGACAGGCTTATAGGTTTTGGTAGCGGTAGCCAACTAACTATCTGTGGCACCAGTAACATTTGGTGAATACATTGGGGTTTTTGCTTGTTTAAAAGCAATAGTAAGACAGAGTCGGTACTTGTTTAAAATAAGATTAAAAAGGATTTTATAAATTTAAATAAAGCAGTGCCTTGTAATGAAAAAAAAAAAAAAAAATTTTATCCACATATGCATGTGTGCAAAAGTATGCTTGTGTTCACACATATACATGTTTGTGTGTGTGAGAAAAGGTATTTTTTCATTTTCTTTTATCTTAGCTTTTGTTTTCTTTTTCTGCTGCTACTTTAGTTGTGAGTATAAAAATTAATTAAGCAGGTGAAAAGTACATAATGATGTAACATTATGTAAAACAAATTTTGTGGTAAATGAGAAACAAGTTAACGTACATAGTTATAATGAAATTGTTTACTGAAATACATACATATATACATTGCACATTGGTCTCAGATGAATCTTTTTTGGCATAAATTTAAAGACCAATTTAAGAGCCGTAATTTTTTGCTTGCATGCACGATTAAGCATATGAAAAATAAATAAAATTAATACTTCAATTTTCTGTCCACGCCCACCCACCACGGGCACCATTTAAGCACCATTTTTTTCAATTTTTGAAAATCACTTTTACGTCTAGATATTTTTAAAAAATAAAAAATTTTGAAATCCGTAATAACAGATATATTGATGGTTAGCCCTTTAAGGCTGGAAGGAACAAAAGGCAACTTTTTTTTCGGAAATTATTGCTGCACGCCCACACTTCGCTTATTTGTGTGGGAAGGTCAGGTTATGAATTGCCTAACAAAATTAACCATAGCCACACTGATCAAACGCGTAAAGCTAAATACATCAAATTTTTAACACGTGTTAAGATTTCCATGTTTGTTTAAATACAGATAAATTTTTAAAAAATTCGGCCCGTAAAGGGATAAAAAGGGGAAAAAAGGGAAAAATCTGTAACCTACTATCTTCTGAAGTATATAATATAGAAACAAAATTTAAAAAGTTTTGCGTTTTCCTTTAGAAATAAACAGACAACAATTTGGTGTTATTTTTTTAATATTAGACCGAAAAGGGGAAAATGAGTTAAAAAATCATTTTGTACTTTTTGGTACTTTTGGTTACTTTTAAACCAATAAAGATAGAAACATTACTCAAATTGCGTTCGATTGGTCTTAAAAAATATGATAACGTTTTTCATCCTTTTTTCATATTTGGATCCTAAGGAGAAAAAAAGGTTAAAATTATGTTTTAGTACTTTTTGTATCTTTAAAACCAATCAAGATAGAAACTTTATTTAAATTGCATTTATCAGGTTACCAAAATATGTTAATATGTTTTTGGTACATTTTTTTTAATTTTGGCGCTAAGGGGTACTAAAGGGCTAGAATTTTATTTGGTACTTTTTTTGATTTTTGTAAAAGAATTCTAGCTAACTAAAGCTTTCTGAATATCTCCAAAGCTATAAACCTGGTAAATTCCCAATTTTTAGGAGGGCTGACTTATAATTTGTTGCAACTTATGTGGGACAACCAGTAATTTTAAAAATATATAAATGCTTTTGTTTACATATTTTGGTAATTTTACTATGATTGGGGTAGCGAAACATACCGGGCCTAAGCTAGTTGATTTATAAAGGAAAGTATCACCCTAAGTCAAAAAAAGTATTTTATGAATAATATTATTAAAACATACCACCCATGGTCAAGTTACTATCACGTCGTATCAAAAAGAAAAATTAGTTACTGCCTCTTTTATTCTCTTATGTAAGGTAGTTCAACATCCTGCCGGTGATCAAAGAAAAAAGTGTGTCAAATTGCATCTAAAAAATAAAAAAAAGTAAAAAGAGGCTAAAGCTATATGCTCTCAATGAAACGACCTGACTTATTTGACATTGGCATTGGGAATAGTCTAACGAATGTATTCTGCAGCGTTTCCACGTGGCAGTTTTGTTGCTAATCACAGACAAATTGAGAATTACTATAAGCAAACCAAAACGTTCGAGTTTTGTAAGAATCCAACAAACCAATATTTGCTATTCGCTGTTTTGATTTTTCTTTATTGTTAATTAAGATTATTATATAAAGGCAGAAAAGGTTCATGAGTTTTTCAAGAATTTGGTTAAAGTCTAGTAACGATTTGGTGTAAGAACCAATAAAATGCATCCAGACAAACTTACCCTACAACAAACCCTATAAATATACAAAGAAAATTGGAATAAAATACTAAATATTATTTAAAAAGTGTTAATTTAATTTTTTAATTAAGTGTAGTCGTGAGTCCTTGTAGCAATACCAATGGTCTTTTTATAAAAATAAAATAAATCGCTGAAGGTGATCTTTCAATAGACAAAAGCAGCCTACCTATACTAACGGATTTTTTGGACCAGTGAGATCCCTGCGATAAATATTTTTATCTGAAAGTTATCAGTTTAAAAGGACAGAAAAAGTTTAAGGACTTCTAGAGCCTTCGACTGAAAAAAATTGTTATCATTAGAGAAGTTGCAAGACTTTCTGATGCCTTTTTAAAGTGAAAAAGTGAAAAATATTTATTTCTACATTTGCAAAATATAGACATTTGGTAGGGATCAAACTTGAGCCTAAAGTAATAACAACAGATTTATCTTTAAAGCAAATAGTTCAATTCTAAATAAATAAAAATCACAATATTATGTTTTTCTATTAAATAGTTCAGGGGTTAAATTACGGCATTCGATTCGAATCGAAATTCTACTCTGTCGATCGAGTTGTCAATGATATAGGAATTGTAATAGGAATTTGTAAATTTCGATTAGAATCGAATGCCATAATTTGCATCCAGATCTTGTACTCCGATAAGGCATTATAAGAATATTATAAGTGGAGGCGAACGTGTTCTTATTATAACTTCTATGTTAATAGATCTAGTATAAAGCTTCTAATTTTAAAACGGGCTTTTAAAATAACAGCCTTTTGGTAATCTTAAGATAATGCACTTTCCTATTGGAGTTAGATTTTAGCAGTAAATGTAACAAGGACTTTTCCTTAATAAACACCAAAATCGTGCGGGCATTTTTCTGTAAACGAAAATGTATGCAAAGTATCCTAGATAAGACTTTACATAAGAAACATTTTTTAAAAAGGCAAAAAAATAATAAAAATGCGACAAAAGTTTTCCTCGTATTTCAATATATGTACATATATATTTTTAAATAAATGCATTACTTTAGTAGTATTAATTTAAACAAAAAAATAGACTAAAATTGTTATACTTCTAACCAACTTAAAATCCCTTTTAAAATTTTTGACTTCATACAATTGCATTTACTTATTTCCTTCCTTTATGCAGGCTACAATGCCGAGAAAAGCTCACAAACACATACACTAATACACACGCATATAAAGAAATTTAACAAAATTTTTAACTTTGACATTTGAACAATGATATCTTTTAGAGAAATGTACTCTTATGGTAATGCATCTTTCTAACCCGTTTTAACAGAAACCAGAAAATAATATACAGAAATGCTGTTTACATTAAGTTAAATAAAAACCAAAAAAACAAAAATTATTTTTGTCATATGCAGTCTTACATATATGAAAAAAGACATAGTTTCGTTTACAACTGGTTGATCTATGCGCATTCTCACTTACTAAGAAGACGTCACTACTCATACCCACTTTTTAGTTTAAGGTACTTATACTACCTATTTTCAGCAGCACGTATATTTGGGCTGATTTCTATCGTCGTTTACGTAAGATAAAAAGCCGATAAAAACCGAGTATGACTTACATACTCATTATAAAGTTGTGTGTTTAAACCAGGCTTGCCAGATTAAAATTTGACATTCCCGAAAATAATTGTGAATTGTTAAAAAAATTTAAACCATTAAAATTTTACAAAAAAACAAAGCTTAAGAGAACTCAAGCAGAAGTAGGTTTTGTTCTTTTCTTTTTTCTTCTATTATTTCTTGATGTTTTAAGTGAGCAGTTTTTAATTTGATGCAAAGCAAACATTTTATTATTTATAAACTAAATAATGCTACTTTCTAAAATTGTATATAATATATTGTACTTGGAATTTTTCATACAAATGAGTGCTGCTAAGGTTTTTGTCGTTAAATCAACTTGCATCACTCTATGAATATGAGTGTTTTTTTTTTGAATATGAATCAACGTGGGTACTTTTGCTAATCAAAATATATAGGACGGTATAAGTATTAGTACGACGTAGTACTCTTGTTCTTTATGAGGTATTTTTATAAATGAACGTATTTGAGAGTGTGCGTATGTCAACCCAGTTAATGTGCTGTTTTTGGAAGCCGAGTTGTGATCGTTTTGGACAAATCATGTGAATTTTGTTTTTGTTTACAATAATTGCAGGGTACACTAACACCTTAGAGGATTTTTATTATTCCCAATAAATTCTCACTGGGTAGTTGGCTGTTCGATTTATTATTATTTTCGAACAATTTGTCACAACAAATAGTTTTTTCTCAAAACTTATTGACTTTTCCATCAGTCTATTTGTTATATTTTTCCTACAAATTTATTGACTATTTTTTAACTAAAGGCTTCTGGAGAAAACACAAAGACGCATCTCAAGAATTAAATAATAAAAAAATATACAAAAAACAGAAGATATAAAAAAAATTTTCTAAAAATTTATAAAATGAGCGTTTCAAATGGTTCACCTGAAAGATGTGTTCTGTGTTTAGAACAAAAACGTTCGCCAGTGCGCGTACAATGCGGTCATTCATTTTGCTGTGGTTGCCTAGATGTTTACAAAACCTATAAGAATTATCCTTGGGCAAATAAATGCCCCATTTGCAGGAATGTATTTAAGGAAAAGAAGGCGGTAAGTATTTTAAGCTATCAAGCTAAGGTCATAAGAATTTAACCCAGTTAGGAGTAAAAAGGGGATGTTAACCAATTAAATGTGACTGCTTTTTTGCTTGTACGCTTGTTTTTAATATAAAAAGATTTAAAATTAACTTTGGGAAAAAGTTGTTTTTTAAAAGTGGTATTCCTTTCAAAGTTTAAGGCCGGTAGGCAGTTTAAGACTAAGTTTCAGTTAGTTTTTTTAAGCACACTTGTTTTGGCGCCATACAATAAGGCAGAACAGGGTACCAGGCTTAAATTACAAATCATTTCAAAAGCTTTAAAAAATATAATGTGTGCAAAAATAATACATACAATTTATATTGAAATTTTTATGGCAATACTAGGTTATAAAATCAGCTTTGTAAACAAGCTCTTCTTCAAAAAAACTTTAAACAATCGTCTGCTGTAAATCGGTATTTCTTTTAATAATAAAGATATTTTTGGTATTTTATGCCTGACACTGAAAAAAAATTATATTTAATTAATCAAGTAAAAAAAATTATTTAAATTAAATTTTACATATTTGTCTAATATTTAAATTTATAACTAATTTTTTTAATATTATTAAGGATTTAACTTTAATTGAAGTCTATTTGCAGGGTTTGCTGTAGGTTAAGTTTGTCTGTATGCATTTCATTGGTTCTAGCATTAAATCAACAGTAGACTTCAATCAAATTTTCGCAAAAATCTCGTGAACATTTTTGCCTTTATGAAATTACTTCATTAAACTTATTGAGAATTACTATAAGAAGACAAAAAACACCCAACTTACAAAAACCCAACAAACAATTTTCGCTAGTAAATATCAGTTCGGATAAGGTCCTAAATAATATTCAAAAATTATTGTAATATGAAAAATTTAGCTTTCAGTAGCCTTTATAATATATTAAGTGGAAACCCATGCTTCTCAAAATGTGTAAGGGAAAAAGAAAAACAAAACCGCTGATAGCAAAAAAATAGCTTCCTGGGTTGTTGAAACATTTCTTGAGTGTTTATTGTCTATTTACAATTCTCAATAAGTTTATTGAAGTTTTAATATGTATAAATGCAGAAAATATTTATAAAGTTTTTCCTAGTAAGAAGTGAAAGTAATAAAAAAATCCAAAACAATTTTTATATTTTGTGCAAGACCCTAAAATAGCTAAAAGCCTTGATAATCAATTTTAAGGTTTTTTATTTGAAGAAAGTGTTTTTTCAAAAAAGCTCTCAAACAATACTGAAATTTTTTCGAAAAGCTTAGCTTTAAAATTGTCCTTTTTAAAAGAGCCCTTCTGTTAAAGATTTATTAAAAACCAAGTTGTTTTTCATTTGAAAAAAGTCTGTTAAGTTAGTCCGCAGAACTGTGATTTAAAAGACAAAAAAAAAGCGAAACTTAATCCAAAATAAAATTAAATTTAACAGTGAGCTTGGAAAAATGTGGTTTATTTAAACAATTTTTATTTAAAGTACCTTAAGTTTTGTATATTCCATTAAAAATTAACCAATTTTAACCCAGTGAAAGAACTCTGTGATTCGATTGCCGGTCATTAATCATCAACTATTAAAACTAAATTTAAAGCAAAGTAAAACTTTAAATGCTGTTAAAAGTTAGTGCGAAAAATGTGTTCCTACTGGGTTAAATTGCTTAAAAATTATTTGTTAAAAATTAATGTGTTCTCTGGATCTAAAGACGAAGCGCAAATATCCCGAAATGCATGCAGGCCCAAACAATAACATCCTAAGCTCTACCACTTCCGCAAATAGTGACTCTTTTTTAATGACAAACCAGTCAATACCCTCGGAACAAGTTCTTGTCTTAGAAGAATTTATGGCATTGGCAGCAGACTATGACTATAGTGCTGAAAATAATCAAAACAATGACAGTCTAAGCGATTACGAATTTTTATCAGAAAGTCTAGAAAATCTTACCCAAGACAATGATCATAACTATTACTATGGTGAGGGCGAGTCATATCGTGAAAGAGAAGACACTAGTTTTGAGGCCAGTAGCTATGAAGAGGAGTATAATCTTTATACAGATTCCGAGGATGGCGAGGAATATGATGAGGGTGAAAATAATTATGTTTATTATGAAGATGGCGAGTCATTTTATCGAACTTCATCTAGACGTGGAAACTTGGAAGACATATATTATGCAGACTTTAATGGTGAGGGTGCAACAATGCCAGATTCGCAAGTTGAAGCCATGTATTCCAGAGATTGGAATAACAACAGTTTTAACCTAAATAATTCTCAAATAGACTGGGAAACATTAATTGCAACTGATGTAATAATTATTGAATAGAAGCAAATTATTATTCATTGTAAACTTGCATTTTTTTTGTTAACGAAATTTAATTTTTAAATTGTTTGTTCTAAGTTGATTTATTGTCTATTTCTTTTATATTTTTGGTTAAATAAATTTTTTGAAATTTCTGTTTATAGCAAAATATTTTTTGAATTATTTTAATGAAGTCAAACTTACGCCCATCGTCTTGCACTTAAAATTTTTATACAAAAAAGTTTTTTTTTAACGTATAAAAACACCGAAATGCTCTAGTGTCTTCAATTATTACCAAAAATTAAAAAACAAATTACCAACTATTTTTAAAATGTGCATACCAAAAGCTCCTAAGCTCTCCAGACTAAGCAAATTTTGATAACATTTAAATGACGTGGTTTGCCACTAGTTTTTTTAAATATTGATGTTAGAACGTTTTTAAAGACACGAAATTTAGCCAATTTGAAAAAATATGCTTGAATATTTTATTTTATATAAAATTAAATTTTTATTTCTTTATCATTACAGCACTGGTGTTTATATTTTCTATGTCTAATTGCATTTACAATTTTGAGCATTGGTTCAACTGTCACTGTCATAGTTTTATTCAAATCAATTGAACGCTTTCATCATTCACATTATTAAGCAGAGCTATGGGTTTCAGCATATTTTCAAATTGAAATTAAATTTTAATATTATCATATATGTAAGCTTTTATATTTTAATAAAACTATTAACAGATGTAAATTAAATTTTTAAATATTAATAAATAAAAAATACATTAAACAAGAGAAATAATAGTAAAATATTAAAACTCAAATTATTTTAAACAATTCGCCCGAAACTATGCAATGTTTATTGAAGTGTAAAAGCTTCAATATAATCTATGGCAAGTATTTAAATTTTACATACATACATATGTACACTTTTTTCTTAGTAAAAACCAACCATGAAAAATAAATAAATATTCAAATATAAATTTTTTGATTGACTTCACAACAGGCTAAACTATTTACAAACGAAATTTATTTCTCCAATGAAGTTTAAAATATATTTTTTTTACTTTCTATCTAATATGTACATATACATATGTATATATATTTATCTATTGGCAACTTAAGTTAAGCGTTATTCAACAAAACAATGCTTAAAATAAAAGGAAAACTTTTCAAAATAGTTCCCAAAAATTCTAATATTTATTTAGCTTTTCATCAATCAATAGTAAAAACAAAACTAAAATTCCTTTAAATTCTAAAGAGATTGCAAAATTATTCAGGCTTGAACTATTTTAAAACTATGCAACGAAAAATCTTTAATATTAAAAAATTGTCTCACATTCATCTTAAGATTTTAATATGTGCAAATACATTTGCAAGAATTTTTTTAAATGGAAGTTATAAATTAATATGAGCCTTTATTTACGTAACAAAATCTAAATGTGCATTACATATGAGGTATTTTAGGTGAGGCCAGTGCTGCCATTAATATTTTTTTAAGTAACTAGGCATACAAAAAACCCTACACGTTAAAAAAATTTCCTCTACAAAAATCCCTTTGCATTTTAGTAATTAAAATTTAAGAAAAACAATTATTATTAAATATTCATTTAATTGGCGTATTGGCGTATCGAGATGGATAGGACCATTTACCTCACATTTTTAATTACAACTCAAGCATTTCAAACTTGTTACTCAACAAAGCTATGACATTTAAGAATGGTATGTTTTTAAGTGCTAAAAGATTATGATTTATGCCCATAGTGACATCTAGACGGGTGTGACCTTCACGTACAAAAGCAAGAGGCTATTTTATAAGGTAAATTTTAGTTTAGAAATAAGATGAATTAATGAAGTTCTTTTGAACTAATTTTATTATTAAAAAAATTTAAGTCAAATATTTCCTCTTATAATGCCGAAATGGGCTAAAGCAAGTAAATTCCGCACCAGTTTGTTAAATTCAAAATACAAACTCGTCACTATAGTTTTTCATTTTTGGTAATTTTAACACCGGCAAACACATAAGTACTTGTAAGTGTTTTTAACTTTCAAAATCATAACTATCATTGTTTTCTCTTAGATAATATATATCTAAATTATGCGACTTCTTGAGAAACAAAATTTGATAAGCATTTTGAACAAATTATTTTATTGATTTCATAAATAATCCAATATTAGAACAAATTATGCTTTCATTTTGGCGAATATAAAAATCTGTCCGGTTTTTCTTACTCTTCTGTTTTATCATCAACAAAAAAACTTGCATGTAGATATTTTCCCCTAATTATGGCAGCACTGGGTGAGGCGAACAATGGATATATTATTTTTTGCTGAAATTCGGCTTAACTATTATACATATATATATTTGATGGGTGTAAATGGGGAAACAATTTTAATTCTTTTAAAACAATTTATTACAGTCATTGGTAGGTATTACCATTTTGAAGACAAATTTTTTTAAATTTTTTTTTACCAAAAAATTACTGAATAATAATATATTAAAGGTAATATATTAAATTGTTTGCTGCTTTTAGTTTTTTGATTTTTTTAATTTAAAATTAAACATTAGCTTCTTCATTGAAATTGTAATTTTAAAGCGCTAAGAACACGGTGAGTACATGTAGGGCTATATATTTTTTTTTATTGGTCAAAGTTAAAAAAAATCACAGATTGAAAGGGCTTTCTTCATTCGTTTTTTCTTTTGCTTAAAAACTTAATTTTTTTAGAAAGAAGCCAGATATTTAATTTTTTTCGTTGTTTAACGGAAATAATTTTTTTTTGAAATTTTTTTAGTTAGAAAAAAATGGTTATAATGCTATAACTTTAAAAAAAAATCTTCAAGAAAATCAAAGAAATTTTTATTTTCATTTATGTATATAAAAATCGAAAATCGTAACTTACATTACAGTTATCCAAATTTAAGCAAAAATAATAGGTTTTCTATCCGGTTAAAATGAAATGTCCCATATTTTTATAAACATATACATAGTTATTGAAAGACACTTTTCTGGTATTAATGTTTTGTTTGGAAGTGAAACATGGAAAATTTTAAAAAAGTAATTATAATGCCAGAAACATATCATGACTTTTTTTTGGAAATTGTTTAAGATGAACATATCACATATCGATATTCAAATATATATCATCGTTGTAAGGTTATTATGTTCTATCGAAAACAGGAATCTTATATGTACTTTATAGAACACAATAACTTAACGACGACGATATAGATATGTATCAATGGGACTTAAGCTACAATATCAAGTTTTTTTGCTTTTTTTAAATACTTGTTCAACTAAACGGAATTCTTATATAATATCCATTTATCAACCATATTCAAAGACAAAGATTATGTTACATTAACAACATTATTCAACCATCAATTACTTTAATTGATATTGTAAATTTGTCAAAGTTGCTTGCATTTTACCAGCCACTAGCTTCACATTTTTTTAAAAATTTAAAAAAATATATCTTCGCCCCCTTTCAAGACTTTTGACTTCAATTATTATAAATACTCTTTTAAATAGCCCTCCTAGGATATTATATATAAATGTACATTGCACATGCAATCCTTAAAACTCCTATAAGGAAAACAAGGCTTAAATAATTGATTTCCAATGAGTTCCGATGCTGCTCTTTTGGCTTGATTCCAGTTTAAGCCAGACGTTTGTAGTTCAGCTTGAACTTGGCGTGTCCATTTTTTTAGGATATCTCCTTCTTTTAGCTCCCTGTGGGTTGTATTCTAAGGTTTTTCTATTGATGTCATTGGCTGGCTTGAGTAGGGTATGACTCAACCATCTGCATTTGCATATTTTGATTTCATGGTCGATTAAAAGCTGCTTCATTCTAAACCACAGCTCTGGGTTTGTTATGATTTGATGCCAAATATTCTGAGGATCCTGTGAAAGCATTTATTTACGAAGACCTTTAGGTCCAGTGTGCCAAGTTTTGATAAGTTTAAGGTTTCCGAGCCATAAAACTTCAAATTGCTCCTGGGCAAAAAAATTTTATTCTAGATTTTTTTCTGGTTCTACGAAAAGATACTGAATTTAGTTTTAATAATAAATAATAATATTTAGTGTTAGAAAAATATAAAAACAAACGCATATGAAAATTCCATTTTGTTTAAATATTTTATCTTAAACGCACCAAATCAATTAGAAATTCATATTTTTAGACTTATATTCTTAAAATATGCAAAAAATATCAAACCTGTGGAAAAACAAATCAAAAAAGTACCCAAAAAAATTAATCCCTTTTTACTAATTTAGCTCATTTCACCCCTTAACCAGGATCAATACCTCTTAAATTCTTATTTCAAGGCTCATACTGTTAAAATATTTAAAAATAGTACCAATAAGAAAACACTTAAATGTAAATATTTAGACTCATTATTTCAAAATGTGCCAGAAAGTACTTATTGTATTTATAGTTATCAATCTGGGCCAATAACTCATAAGCTCGTATTTATAGCCCTAAATCTTAAAAAATGCAAAAACGTACCAAAAAAAATTTTTAAAGTACCCCAACCTCAACCTGGGTAAAGAGCTCTTAAATTTAAAACAAAAGCAAAACAAGTTTGAAAAGTACTTTTAACAAAGTTTTTTCTTTTAAGCCTAAAGTATTTTCTTCCACTGCATGCTTACCTGCATTTTTAGAGATTTTCGCAAATGTAGGTATTTTTGTGTAAAAAAATGCATATATTCCAATACATTGTTGTTTTTTTTTTAAATAAAAGGCACACAATGTATCAATGGTAAACTATTGTATTTTGTTGACAGAAAATGCATTTAAAAGCCTTGAAATGAATAAGTAATATGTGGCCTCTTAACATATGCTTCTTCTTCTTCTTAGTATTATTGTCAATACAAAAGGATCTCGTTACATATGTATGTCAATTAAGGGCTTAAGCAGAAACTAAAAAATTGGTTGTTTTCTATCTTCTTTTACTTATTTTATTTTTTTTGTTTGCAAAAGATAGATACTGAGGAAATATCTAATCTGTACGATTTATAATAAATTTAGGTTACTTTCAAAACTTTATAAATAAAAAAATATATAAAATTTAATTTAAATAAATAATGTAAATAATTGGTGGCAAAAAGTTAAATTTTTAAATAAAGAGGTAAGCCATATATTTGGTGTTAAAGAATATTTTCAAAATCGAATGCACTAGCACTTAAATATATAAATTCACAGAAAAATGGCAACGAGTTCCAAGATTAAAAAAAATTAAATAAACGTTTAACAAATTTCTTACTAAGCTACCCTCATCACCATTGGAAGCCTATTTTCGGAAAGAAGTCACTAATAGGTCACTACAACTGCACGAAATTTAAAAAAAGGGTACGCAAAATGACACCCAAAATTGTTTAAAAGGTCACAGAAAAGACATAAAGTAAAACAAATTTAAATAAATTTTAGTTTAGTATTATTTTTATAAAGTTTTAACTGCATGCTTAATACAATCATGGGGTTTAAAATGCTTTAAAAAGATCCCAAAAAAAGTTTAATACATAGAAAGCACCCGTTTGCCATTAGAAAGCGTCACTAGATCAAAAAGTTGAATTCATTTAGTTCAAATTTTTATGTGTGCATTTGATACACACATGTGATATTTTTTAATTTGGGTCAATGTTTTTCTGCAAAGATTTTAGAGTAGCGTCGGCCACAAGCACCCTAGTCCAATTGATCCATTCTTTTTACTGAGCGGTTGAAATAGTTCAATTTAAATCGCTTTTTTCTTTCACACGATTTTTTTTACCTGATTCTTTTGCCTTTTTTTATTTAACTTGATTTATTTGCTTATACAAGGTGGGCCAAACGAAATCACCCTACTGGAAGACAACGACAAACACTGCGCGAGCCACAACCGATATTCTGAAGGCGGCGTTCCCGGGTCACCTCATCCTCGTTTTGTCGATTTACATTAGCCGGCAAGTTCGTACGGTTTAACCATTTCAGACTTTTTGTGGGGTTTTCTTATGCCCCGTGTTTACGTGAACAAACTTGAGACTCTGGAAGCCCTCAAGGACAACATTCCACCCGACTGCGAGAATCTGTCACCCAAAGTTCTCGCCGAAATGATTAAAAATGCCCTAAAACGAGCCCGTATATCAATCAATTGTGACGGCACCCATTTGGCCGATATCATCTTCTCGACTTGACCAATAAAATTATTAAGGTTTAGATAAACATAATCAAAAAACAGACTTGAAGGTTTTCATTAAAAAAAATTAAAACTTAACAACATCAGATGACTTCTTTTGGTCCACCTTATACAAATAAATTTTTTTTACTTCAAAAAAAGAAGCTTAAACAGGACAGTAATGATTATAAAAACAAAGATAAATCTTAAAATATTATTATTTTTTGATTTTAGTTTTTCTTTGAAAAAATAAATATACTTTGACTTTAATTCTTTTGTCAAGAAACAGTAATTATTTTTTTAATTTTTATTATTATGTTTTTTTTGTTGACAAAAATAATTATTTATAATTTTATATTTATATAAAAACTTAAAATTATACAAAATTTATTTATTTTTTGATTTTTATATTTATTAAAAATATAACAATGATTTCTGCTAAAAAAAACTAATTACAATATCTTGGCAAGAAAATAAAAATCATAAAATATATTTTTTTTCTTAAAAATTGTTTTTAATTTTTTAAACAACATTATTATTTACAAATAATGGTAACAAGGAATTAATAAGGAAAATAACACTCATACGTAGCGTTGCACATTATTTTATATCACTTTTACGTTACGTATTGTTGTTTCCATTTTTGTTAAAGATAATGCGTTTCATCATAGCACACATTCTTAAAACATGAAAAGAAGTTAAAAGTTTGTACAAAATAAAACCAAAAGCATTAAAAATAATTATAAAAATTAGTTTCTAAATAGTATCTAAAACTTTCTAAAAAACAATGAACTCCAGCTTTAAATTTCTTTAAGTACACTTATGAATTTATAAATTCAATTTTTTTTTAATCTTCTAAAATCCAAAATAAATTTTCGTATTATTTAGCAACAAAAAACATTTTTTACTTCTTTGGACTTGATTTCAATATTTATTTGCAACCCACACCTTTTTTACAACAACTTTATTTTATTACCGTAAAAAGTTTATTTTCTTTGTATTTCACTTTTCAATTATAAGTTCTGTAATCTTAACTGTAATGTTTTCTTTAGATTTTAACTTTCATTTAATTTATTTACTTTTTGTTTTGCAAATAGTCTTAACACTCATGTTCTTCATTTTTTTGTTGCCTTGAAAGAACAAAAAAAAACAAAAGTAACTTTAAAATTTTTCTTATACAAAAATTATTTAATAAAATTATGTTTTCTTTGCTTCATCATATTACGTTTATCGTGTTACATTTGTGCTTAATTTTTCTTTATTTATCTTTGTTTTTTTATCGCCCCTGTAATTTTGTTTTGTTCACAAACAATTTGTATCATTTGAATCATTATGTTTTTCAATTATCATTAATTAAGTTTTATATTGTTGGCTTTTATACTAAAATCCTTCAAAACACCTGCTCATTATAATTAAACTCTTAGGACTGCTTTAACGGATGGTGGATAAAAAGAATAAGCAATTTTGAGATTTGTTACAGCAAAACATTTTTAAATTAAAACTTTGTTGTGATAACTAAGCAGAAGTAATTCTAAATTGCAAATAACAACAAACCATTATATGCATTCCACACTGGTATCATATACATTTTTTCGAAAAACGATGTAATACCTCATACACGTTTAGGCACAGGAAAATTTAAAAAAATATATATATATTTTAATTTGCTGACCACGCTTGCCGCTCCTTGCCCCTAAAAATACCAATAAAGCACCATATTTGCTTAACAAAATTTTTAGACTTTTTTCGCGAATATTTTCTTTTAAAAAAATTACAATAAAAAATATATTGATGATAAGCTCTTAGCGGTTTATTTATATCTAAACTTCAGCGAAAAGTTTTAATTAATTTAAAAAATATTATAATTTCATAAAATGCAAAAAACCTATTTATTAACTATTTATGGTTTCCTGTTGTTAAACACGACATTTGAGTCAATTTCAATTCTATTATGTATATGCAACATTGCTAAGCGCTAATCCTGTCCTCTGTCAAAGTTGATCTTAGTCATGTTGTAATGTTACGAAGGGTAGAAAACAACCTTTTAGCTGTAATATTACTGACCAGCATCAAAACAAAAATGATGAATATGTTTCGCAAGCTTGGGCGAATTATTGGATCACACTTTCCTCAAACATCTATTATATTTTCTGGGCGGTCTTTATAAATTTTCCATTTTTGTTGTCAATGCAAAATTTCAGCCCTTAGTTTTGATATGATTTTTTCAAATTTTAAAAAGTCTGCAAGTTATGAAATTAAACTTTCTTAATCAGTAAATGTAAAATGTAGTAATATTCTGAGGCAGAAATTGAGGGATGTTAAACAAGTAAAGAACGTCCTTTGTTAAACGTGTCTTTAAGTTTTGCAAAAGAGATTAGTTTAAGCCCTCGATACGGTAGTATATTTTGACATCTTAAAAATGCTTTTTTCTTTCAAATCTAGGCTGAAATTCCTATACAAACGCTTTTTTTTTTTGCCTCTTTAAAAAAGTTTTAAATTGTTTGAGGGCTTCATACCTTTTAGTCTCAAGACACATTATCACGGTTTTTATAAGAAATGATTCTTTTTGTAAATCAATATTCTGCTTTTGTACAATTACACTTAGCAGTTGTGTAACAGTAAATGTATCATGTAGAATATGTAAGTAATATGTAAGTAATTTGGAATATGTAATCCGCAAAAAAATTTGAAAGTGCTCAGAGAGGTTCTTAATAATAATGCTTTTGAAGATGTATCGCTATCTTTCCACTCGGATATCTTTTCCAATGCCTCTATCATGTGCTTTATTTTTACTGCAAATTGTAACACTAAGTAATGACGATCCACCCATATTATTTTGTATAACGGAGACAACATTGTCCCTAAATATTTCTGAAAAAATTCATTACGTTTAGGATAATGTTTCTTTAATAAACGGTACAACTTTTTGTATTATTGGTACCTTGTTGCCTTTCGATATTAAGTTGCTAAATTTATGAGAATAGCAAGACGTTTGTTTTGCATTTTATGAGATTTTTTGTACTCTCTTTAGTGCTTCATTTTCTGCCAACTTCAAAGGACACCCGTCACTTCGAATCACTACACAATTAATTAAATCAAAACTAACATTTTTCAAAGCTCTTAAAACTACTGACGATAGTATGTTTGTATTAATTGACACTTCAACATCATCCCCAATATCATGTATAGTCTCTTCAAATGCGTCGATAAAGCCGAAAAGTTCTTCTTTTACAAACTTCGTTTATGTTAAGATGTCTTAAGGCGATAGAAATTTGGCTTTTTCCTGATAGATCAATGGTTTTTGTCAAAAATAATCGAATAGTATTCAGCGTCATTAATACTTTTTAGTATAGTTTCCAAGATAAGACTATTAAATCTTTTATTTATTTCATTTTGAATTGTTTTGATATGTGTATATGAAGCACTTAAAGGGCCAACTTGAGCTTGTATTTTCAGAAAATAGCAAAAGATAATTATCTCGATGTCCACGGAGATGATATATTATGCCTTCCAAGGAAAATTATACTTTTCATAATAGGCGACAAACGTTCTCGAGTTTCAATTTCTTTGTTGCAGTGCAGATATTTGTATTAGATTTGCCACCCCAAAACCAAAGTTTTCTTGTGTCTTCAAAGACATTTTTCCAAAAAAAACCGCATCTTTAAATATTCAGTAGATTTTTTTATAAAATACTTAAATGAAAAGTTTGTTTCATGGCTACCAGTATTTTTATTTAATAAATCAAATGTGAAATTATAAACGTTTTTGGTTAGGGGAAGTTCCCCCCACCCCTGAATCTGCGCCTGATTATACATAAAGAAAATCATCACACTAAACAAAAAAATTTTGAGTATTTTTTTTAATAATATTACTAAATCAAATTGGAAATGCTTTATAGTATCATGAAAGCACATGAAATTTCGTTTTTTGTTATATATATAGACAGTTTAGTTCAAAATTCACGGATTTTACATTACTGTGCGATAATAAAACATACAAATGAACTTCGAATATGTTCCGATTTGCCAAGTTACTCCAAAAACTTGAATTACGAGGAAAAAAATTATGGTTTCGTACTTTTACGATTCTTACTTTGCTGTTGTATTTAATTATACTTTTGTAATAAAAATTTTTGGAACTATTATTTTGTTTGGTTTGTTTTCTTTTTAACATTTTAAAAGACACATTTACTAAAATATTTTTATTTGAAGTTAAAACTCATCATCTTTAGCCACTTATATTCTAATAATTAATTAATGATGTTATGATGCTTTTATCCGCCAATGTAGGCATAAGTGTACTGAGTTATTTATAGTGATATTATTATTGCACAACGTTTTGTATAAATAATAATTATACAGCAAGGAAAAAAATAAAAATAAAATGAAATAAAAACGATTATGTAAATGTAAGTTGAATGTCGCTTATTTAAATGAAGGTAAAATAAATATTAAAAGCTTTTTGTACTAGTACCCTACTTTGTTATAAGTGGCAAAAGTACCTTGTAGGTATGATGTTAACTATCACTACCCTAGTTCTTATTAATTTTTTAAAAATTCTTAAAGAACATTTACTGGTTCAGTTTCTAAGATATTGTATATCATAGCTTTATCCAAATTGTCCGTTTTCATAGCGGCTACCACTCCTCTTAATCCTGTTAAACTAACTTTTTCGAAATGCCCACAGAAAAGAAAAATACGTCTTAAAATCAGTAATTTTATTCGTGAAATTATTAAAAATCGTTTTCTCAGATCAAGCTTATTTGGGATTATTTTAAAATATCCAGTGAGAAAACCCTGTTTCTTTATATTTTCACATTTCAAATCCCAGCAATGGCAAGTACAGAAACCATTTTTTCAAAAAAATAAATATGAAGTATGTAAAAAATTAAAATTCCTTTTTATTTTGGGATTAATCCCTTTCAAGGTTTCGAATTTAAAGCAATCCTTTTTGGGCTTAGATGTTGTAAACATAAAAAAGTTTGAAACACTTACATTTAAAATCTTATCTTGTATGAATTCAACATTGCGACCAGTACCGTGTTCCTAGGACCCAGCCGGCTAGACGAACATGCTCGGCTCGGCAAGTGATTCTTAATCGATGGTTTACTTGGAGGTGGATCTAGGACATTGCTTTTAGGCGTTACAAGCGTCTCCACAAACGCATAATACTACTGCCACGTATGTGATGTAGGTATAACAAGTAAAGTGCTACATTTAGTTAACTTCTGTTTGTTTGTTTGTTTGTGTGGTCTATTTGGCTTCAGAAACTCGATTTAAACAGACGGACAGAGGTACTTACATGACAAAATCTACTTCTCTATATACCAACATAAATAAATATTTTGGAACTTATAACAATAGAATATAACATACACAAAAAATTTATAACATAAAGGTGCGTTTAGACTGTGCAAATATTTGTGCAAAATCATAAAAATTTTGTTTGTCCTAGTGTAAACACTCGAATTTGTTAGCCACCAAATATTTTTCGACTGTTTGTTGGCTAAAAAATTCTTTGTTTGTGAACAAAGCTTTGCATAGTGTAAACACTTTGTCAGCACGTCGTTACAAATATTTGCCTCGATATTTTGTTTGTTCTTACAATATTTTTGGCGGAACAAATAGCGACAAATAATTGTAGAAACGTGGTAAAGTGAGGCCAAACGCAAAAAAATGGTAATAAATCTGTATCTTCGAAACCATTTGTCCAATTATAAAATAATGTATGAAGGAGTCGTAGAGGAGGACCCAAGGTCTTAGAAAATAAAATTTTGGACTACCCTGTATATACATACATTGAGCTACAGGGTGCCAAAGTTGACCTCCTCGGGCTTACAAAACATTTCTATGCTTATAACTTTTGTAAATATCAACCGATTTCAATGATTTTTAGATTTATTTGATGAAAATTAAAATCTGAAAAGAAAACATAATCACTCTTTCTTATTACCTGTTACAGTTTAAACGATATTTGGGTTTGAAATTTAAAATTGTTGTTTTTGACCCAGACTTTTTTTGGTTTGTTGCAAATGTCTGCAATTGTAGTTATGCTAAAAATATTTTTAAAAATATTTTTGTATTTCTAAAAAGTTTGTTAAGCCTGCACAAAAAAATTTATTTAATTATCTTTATTCGTCTAGCCGTGAAAAATATGCAAAGTCAAAATTTTCAAGGTGATTTCAAAAATGGCATAATTTTGACAAAAATTTAGCACTATTGATTAACTTTTTTTGCAAATATTTGTAAAAATAATTATTTCTTTTTTAACGTTTTTGGAAAAAGCAGGCTTCAGTATATATTAGTAGTATATTTTTGAAAGGATTTAGACGTGCACCCTACGCCAGGCATTGGTCGAAAATATGGAATTTTTCAACGAAATTTTAAATTTATTGGCCGAGAAAAAAAAACGCAAGCCAGTTTTTGAAAAATTGGTCCGAAATTAAAATAACTTATCTTTTGAGTTTTCAGTTTTAATTAAGTTTTTCACCGCCCGCTCAAAAATGGGGTCACGAGGGTAAATGTTATTAATATAGGCAAGTTTTAAGATGCGTGTAATATAATAGCTCAGAAAATAACTTTAAAGTTACTTAACTCTTTTTGTTTTTTATTTAAATAATAAATAACATAATATTATAATAAAGTTTTAAAATCCATTACGTTATCATAAATCAACAATATTTTATAAACTTTCAAATATAAAAAATTTTCAAAAAAAAAACTAAATAGAATATTTTGGAATTTTTTTAATCTGACCCCTTATTTTTTTTCTAAAGGTAAAAAATATGATATGTAAGCAAATCTCCATCTGTTTACCTTTTCAATTATATATAATATTTGTATATTATTAGTTATTTTATACTATATTAACTGCCCTTAAAACAGCTATCTTGCGTCAAATTTGTTAAAAGTCCATTATTTTGTAGGGTGTGTATATACATTAGCTATGGCATAGTGATATATGAAAATTTATGCAACGAGATTTTGAAGTGCTCCCGGCTTTTAATTTGTAAGATTTGGAAAAAAATACATATGGCAAAAAATGGGGGAGTTTGGTTGTGGGTAAATGGCGCCTCATCTTTTCACGTTGCTTTACAAACACAATTTGATACTATTTGGCAGATGGATTTCATAAACATAACAACAACATTATTTGACAGATGTTTGTCATACACACCGGACAAATAAAATTATTTGTGCAGTGTAAAGGGGTATACAAATATTTGTACCAAACATGTCTGACACCAAACCTTCTGTTATTTGTGCAAATAAAATTCAAACAAATATTGGTGCAATCTAAACGCATGCCCAAATATTAGTCACAAACCATACTATTAGCCCAAACCATTATTTGTTGTGTTTGGGCAAATATTAGCGTAGTCTAAACGTACCTTAAGCCATACAAACTAATTTTTGCCTCCAATTACAACTATTCATCACTTACACTTCTATACATACATGCATATGTACATAAAATGACAACTTCGAGTACCTCTTTAATTGCTCAAACTTATTACGTTAATTAACGACATTTTTATTAAAGTACTATTTGAAAATGGGAAGAGTACTTACTTGCTCTGTTGTTGGAGTCCTTGTAGGGACAAATCATTTTCTGTAAAATAGAAAAAATATTTTTTATTTATTTATATTAAAAAAACATCTATGTACTTATAAATAAGCATTAAGCTTAAAATATTAATAAATTACTCCAAAAAGCATGCAACACTAAACAATTCAAATGTTTTTAATTTGTATTGGTGAACACAAATTTGAGGTTAAAAAGGAGAAAACCAAATGTTAAAACACATTCAGTAATGAAAATTTTACTCTAAACAAACCAAAAAGCTATGGTTTGCCAATATTGTACAACAAAAGGAATTGTTTAAGCGGAAAAATATTAAAAATTAAAATTAAAAAATAATGCAAAACATAAAAACAAAAGCCACGTAGAAACTAAAAACTACTGTAAAATTTCTATTTTAAATGTAAATTTGCTTTAAAAAAAAATTTAAATAAATAATGCACTCATTATGGAATCGAAGGTAATTACTTATTTAAATTGTAACTAAGTACAAAAAGATAACCACAATTTACATTGGAAAAATTTAAACTAAACCTTATAAAGCTATGTTAAATTTTTAAAATGATAACAATGGTAGGTATACTATAGTTTCTTAAAACATATTACTTGCATTTAGAAAAATTAAAACATTGAAAAAAAGTTATAGATTTAAACACAAAATACGCAGAGAAAAACGGTTAAGTAAAATTGTATTTTTTTTGGTGTCTGCGTGGCAAGGTTTTTGCTGTCCCTAAAGGGGCTAAGGGGAAATTATATATAAGTCACTTATCCGGTTGATAACACTAATCTCTTGGCTGTAGTATTTGAAGGAAATTCACAGTTGCCGAATAGCAATCCACCCCTCCTCAAACTGAAAAGAGCGTCTGGGACTATGTCTGATATATGCTTTCAAGCTCATGCAGTTAAAAGGGTTTTATTAAATCTCAAAATTACTAAGTCCCCTGGGCGGGATAGCATACAAGCACAGACCTTGAAATAATGCTCTTCGACGCTGGTGCGTCCATTTTTTTTTTTAGCAATTTTGTCCATTCCAGGATATTCCCTATATGATGGAAAGAAGCTAATGTTACCCGAACCCCCAAAAAAGGAAAGCACGAAAAACCCTGAAAATTATTACCTAATAGCTATTTGTTCAGAACCGTCCAAGATTATGGAGAGTATGGTTAATTATCACCTTGCGAACTATCTAGAGTTCAATAGTTTATTAAGCGACCGCCAGTACGGCTCTCGTAGAGGACATTCTATGGGGGCCTTTTGTGTAAATCAATTCATAATTTTGGCGAAAGTAAAGTGGTAGCTCTAGATTTTTCAAAAGCTTTTGATAGAGTCAGGCATTGCACGCTTCTATCTAAACTTGCTGCTTTTGGTATCAGTAGTAAATTTTCTAGATTTATATCAAGTTTTCTCAGAGACACATTTGGAGATATGACCTATGAGGGCGGGTATGAACGACACCTTTAGCCGTGCTGATCTCCGACTGGGGCCGTCCGAATAGGGTTGACTTTAATGAGACCCAATGTTATTTTTTGTCACATTAACACACTGTAAATAATATTGCAGCGTCCGCATTATTGGATGATTTAAATGACGCTGAGACAGCAACTCTTGATATTCTTGGAATGAAAACCCGGTGCGACGTCCGGCGGACGAAAAACGATTTTCTGGTATCGAAAGAAGCATCCAAGTGTATTGAGTTTTGGAGACGGTGTAGGAATTACTCAACGCCATTTGGTCTTTTCAATATTTATATCACATAAATATAAAATTCTCGTGCATGGGCAAATACTCCGAAGTCTATTTTGGAGCTACTTGATCGCGTACAGGAATGGTTAAAGGTAATCATTGGTGACGTTTAAGGATCTTACCGTCTTGGTTCACTTGTATATCATTGCAATGTGGGGTGCACTTCACTTTTTACGGATACTTCAACGGAATGTGCTCTGAAGAAATCAAGGGAAGAAGAGAACACCAATTTGTGGTCGACTGGACGGTGAATCGGACTACGTATTACAGAGATAATTTTTTCTTTGGTCGCACAGTCCGTATGTGGAACAAACTACCCGAATATGTCTTTTCGGTTACAGTTAAAATCGAGTAACTTAAGTCAAATGTCCACAAACACCACTTCCTATATCCTTCTTCCTATAACCTATTTTCCTAAAAGCAACATGATGCAGTGCCATCCCCTAAATGCTGGTTATAAAAAAATCTACGACTTGATTTCCCTTGGGAAAAAAATCAAAAGTATTTAATATATAAAGCATAAAAATATGCTTTTAAAACGTAAAAAAATCAAATTGGTAGTATTTGTATATCCTGGGATCCCGCTGAAATATCGCGGCAGAGCGGGAAACTTAAACAACTGAAATTCCCGAGGCGAAACCCCTAGGTGTAAGTTATAAAGTGATCCATCTTGCAGAACTATAACTTTCTAACTTTTCTAAATAAGTTTTATACATGTAATTTTTTTATGAACCGTTAAAAACGACAAAGAAAATGTTAAGATTAATTTAATTACAACCGCATCAATTCCACAGTTTCTTGTCATAGTGATTTTTATTTATCGTATACTTACACAGTTCCATGCATTTCTACATACAATGCTCACACACATTTTTAGTAAAAGTGTTGCATACATACGTCTACCAATTAACATTTTTATTTTTTATTTCATTATTTGTTTGAAATCTTTGGTTTATGCCAAGCAAACTTCTAAAATTACACACTTAAGGATTTTCTTTTGTTTTTTTTATCATTTCTATATTTTATGCATTCGCACACACTCACTGAGTCTTATGTGAATCTATAGACACATGCACTTGAAGATGTTACCGTCACATACAAATATTATGAAGAACTTATTCCGGTTCTTAGTTTTTTTGGCATGAAATTTATGTGTAAGTTTTACGAATGTTAAGAAAGTTATCTAAGAGACACTTGCACTTCTTAAAAGATGAGGGAACAACAACATTTGCAACATTTAACTTTTAAATTTTGTGGGAGTGAATGCATGTGCACTTGTTTGTAAAATTAAAGAAAACTGAGGGGACATACAAACATATACTTTTTTTAATTACAGTTAGACTTGACTGTTTCATTGCAAATGTGGTGTTCTTTAGTTGCGGGAATCGTTTTAAGACAATCTTAGAATTATCTAGGGACTTTTCATTCGAAACCACTGCCTAATTCTAGGTTTCAGTGTACTGCAAGACTAAGAAAAAATAGTATATCGTTAGCTTATATTGAAACACCCTAACTCGTTATATTTAAGTCGAGAACTTTTTGGCTACTTGGAAGAGATAAGCAGATTAGTTATCAAAATCTCGGGCTTACGAAAAAACAGGAATTAGGGCCTTGCTCTATTAAATTAAAGATATATTTTTGCTTATTATTCTCATAACAATTTAAGACCTGCTGTTTTATTTAAGGCAAACAAATTTCTTTCGAATATATGGAAATTGACATTAAAAAAAATTTTAAAAAGGATATATTAACCTCTTTCGTTACTTTTTACAGTATATTTAATCGAGAAAAATTTTGTTTGCATTTGATAAAACAGGTCTTAGCACATTACGCTGTTTCGGAAAATTAAGAGAAACTTTACAATACCGAAGTACAAAAGTAAACATATGTGAAACGTAACAAATATAACATTGTTATTCAAATTCAACGTCATTTTTGTATACATTTTAGAAACAGTTTCAACTAAATTTTATCTCTGACTATAGTTTTTCTTTCAATAGAATTTTTTGATAATTGTAAGATGCCTTTGGTAATTCACTAAATGATAAGCTGCTTGAAAATTCAATTTGTAACAAAATTCTAGATGGTGTAATTTTTCTTTTTTGCGTCCTTTGTATAAGTTTTTTTTCGTTTGTAGGTTAACACCCACAAAACTTTGTTTAATTTCATTTGACAATTTTACTAAAGCAATTGCACATAAAACAATTGTGCTCTGTGCCATTAAATGAAAGTTTTTTCTTAGAAACACTATTTTATATATACCATACGAACTTAAGACTTTTAATGTAAGTCTTTAAGGAATATCTTATATTATCACGAACTAGCAATTAACCCGCTACTTCGTAACCAAATGCTAAAAAGTAATAAGATTTCCAATATTTTTTCTACAACCATAATCCAAAGGGTCTAATATTGTTTTACTAAAATATGCCAAAAGGTACTCAAAAAATTATTTATGCAAATTAAACTAGAAATTTATTTAAAATAACAGGATATTCATTTGAAACCCCTTCAAAAAGATATTCATTAAAATTAACAAAATATTACATTTTAATTCAGACACCAAAAAATTAACTTACATATTCGTTTAAAATTAACTAGATTTTTACAGCAAAACACAAAGAATCAGAAAAAATAATAAAGTTAGATATTACTAAAAAATATCTGACAAAATTAACTTCAACTGAAAATCAATATTCGTGTTTATTTTATGCTTTGAAAAATCCTTTAAATCTGTATTAAAGTTTGACGTTTTTTTCTTTTAAAAACAACTCTACGGAATACTTACAATCAGTTACTGTAATAATTTTTTAAGTGTATAAGAAATATGAAGAAGTACTATTTTTACCTTTATTTTATATTTCCAGAATCAAAATCGGAAAAAATTAAAAATCCCACCATATATGCAAAAAAGTATGTTCCATCAATTTATTTGGTATTCGATCTAAATTTATATTTTAACTCTCTAAATTCCAAAAAAAATGTAACAAAAATGTGATAAAAGTACTTTATGTTCACTTAGTTTAATTGCCCTAATCGGAGTCCATAGCCTTTTATTCATATTTCTATACTCATAATCGCAAGAAATTAAAAAAAAAACCTTAAAGTATGAATATATAACATTTAGCTGTTTTTGACTTGAAAAAGTACCAAAAACCTATATTAATGTATATTAGAGACTCTAAATAATAATTAATTTCGAACTTTTAATAAAAAAAATTAAGACCGCTTTATTCGGCTGTGCCGAATTTTATACTATACCCTCCACATTGGCCTTTTTGTTTACCTAGTCACCTGATCTAGTCAAGTTGTTTTTGAACGGTAAACAGTACAATTATTTGTGTTGGGCTTAAAAAACAGGGTTATCATATTTTTCCAATCAGAAATCTCACAACAGAGACACAGATGGACAGACGGACATGGCTAAATGGACTTGCCTATCTATAAGAATCCAGAAAATTATACTTTATGGGGTCGCAAATGGATAGTACAGAAATTGAAAACGAAACAGCAAACTGATATAAACCCCAATCATATACAAGGGCCAAAAGAAATCACCCTATTGGAAGATCCTCTTATTTTTGCAAATGGCGGCCAATGTCAAATTTGTCAACTAGACGAAAATTATACTCTTAATACTGGGTCTTCTAATGCTGGATGTATTATATAAGGCTTTAGATAGAAAACTTTAATAGTAATAAAGTGGGTGGCGCCACGCCTACAAAAGCTGATCCTTCTACTGCACAGACTATTTTGTTTTTTGGTCTCATATGTCAGCCTTATGCAACGTCAAAATTAAGAAGACAATAAGTACTCATTTATTTGTACGAATATACAGCTTTGGAAATGTTAAAGAAAAAAATTAAACTTCAACAATAGTACTGCATTGAATTTTTATGGAAAATTTTAACGTATGTACAAGATATCCTACGTTGAAATTTTCAAGGCAACATAGCAAGGGGGGTTACGCCCACCAAAACTTAAATCCTTACGCAGGTACCTTACCTAACTTCCAGATGACGCCACACAACAAAGTGGCGAAATATTAAAAAACTTGTGGAAAGTTAATATAAAAATAGACTTCAAGCTTAAAAAAAAAACAATTTAATAATTAAAAAAAAGGTAAAAAACCCAGAAAAAATAAATAAAATTAAATTCATTTTATAATCAGTATAAGTGGGTTCAGCAGAGCGGGCGGGGTAAAGCTGATTTCTTTTGTAAAAAACTTTTGGTGGACACACTTTATTTCTACACATGAACTAATATTCGAATGAATTTTTATGCTCTAAAAAATACTTATTTGTAACGTTTGTATATGTGTGCGTAGTATACAAGTGGGTGTTAACATGGCTCTTGTCTCTAATTTTAACTTATTTCTTTTAGTTTTTTTTTTTTGTATTTTTTCCTTCAAAATTCAAACTTTAATTTTGCCATTGTACTTTATCTTCTTGGCTGCCTCTTATTGCATCTTTTTCCATCAATTTACACACAACTTTGGCTTTTAATTAAGTGTAAATGATACACTACCATAAATAAACCATAAGAATAAATAACATAAAAATGCACACAAACAAACACAATCAAGAACACACAATTACTTTAACAAAAGCAAAGAAAGACCGAGAGACAGACATGCACTTACATACAAAGATAAATTAGATAAATGTTGAAACATATGTTTAGTCAGAGAAGAATCGTTAATAAAAAATACCAGTCAAATGGCTAAAGTTTTGTTAAAATTAAATTACAGAGGGAATTCTAAATAAAGCGTAAAGAAATGAAGAGACGAAATTCTGATTTAAATTGAATTTAAGTATTAAAAGTTTTGTATAAAATCTATTAAGGATCTAAAATAATGTAAATGAAGATTGAGTTAAATATTTTGACAATCCTTTTGGCAGTAAAATTAAAGAAAAATTAATTATTACATATTTAATAAAAAATAAATAAAATATTTAATTAAAAAAATTTTAAACTAAACAAAATACATGCCTGAAACCATACGTTTTCAATTGCAGACTTTTTTCAAATAGTGAGAAATGGGTTGGTGTCCTTAAAGCAAGAAATAACTTTAAAACGTAAGTATAAGTATAAGTAGTACATGTACTATACATGTTGACTATTTTTTATGACCTTTTAAGCCTTATTGTTTCTCTCGCCAAGCACGTATTTTAAAATAAAAAGTTATGTCCGTCTCTCTGCCCTTAAAGTTGAAAATCAAGAAACGCTAATATAATTTGGCAGGAACTGTTATTAAAAACATTTTTCTGGCCTAACCTAAAAGTGTACCAAAATGGTATTTACAGGCATATTTCAGGTCACAAAACTGTGGTTCTGAATATTTTTAATATTTTAAGATATAAAAAAATTATTATTTATAAAACAAAATAAAGAAACAACCCAAGCTTAGGTAGAGCACAATCGTTTTTTACTTTTTTCTCAGACAAATGGTCTCTTTGCTTCGCCAGCTCGTCTGCTTTAGCATTACCCTCAATACCCCTGTGTCAAGAAATCTAGTAGATGTGCACTTGCTTCACGGTACACAATAAGCCAGAAGATTTTTCGCACGCCTGAACAATTTAATAGCAGGTGAGCTTTGCGAAGATTGCCTGTAGCGCCGCCTTAACTATCAGCAAATATGTTCTCTCGAGAATCATTAGTTTGAAAGAACAAGGAAAGATTGATGGCTTTTTTAGCTGCTAGAGTTTCCGTCTGAAAGACACTAAAGTGATTTGGAAATTTAAAGGATTTCCTAGTACCCAGTTCTCGATAGATAACTGCAGCACCAAACCTTTCCCCCACTTTTAATCTTGGGCCCGTCCGTTAAAAAATGAATGGGCCATGGTCTAGGTGAAGGTCCGTCAACTATCCGCATTCCTCCAAAGCTACACCCGGCTTCTCAATGAAACAAAATTTCGTGATCATATGGCTACTGGCACACTCCATGTTTCCAAAAATCCTGATTTGAAAATTTAAAGGTCTCTCTAATACCCAATTCTCGGCAGAAAACAGCAGCACCAAACCCTTAATGTTTGGCCCGTCCCTTAAAAAATATAAAGGTCCCATGGTCTAGGCGAAAGTCCGTCAGCTAGCCGTATTCCTCCAAAGCTTCACCCGGCTTTTCAATGAAACTTTTTTTTGATATCGTGTGGTCACTGGCACATTCAATGTTTCCTATAACACTGTCATTGCCATATGGCATGCAAGTTTACTGACATATTGCCCCAAATAAAGGCAAAGACTTCCTTGGAACAGCCTTGTCGATCGCATTAATTGGTTTTAAATCCTAGTTGACATGCAGTGCTGTCATAAATCTGTTGCGGTAAGCATTATTTAAAATCAGTTCTGCTGGTCGTGCTCTACATTGCTTTGCTTTTCCAGTGCAATCTAGCAATATCGTATCCCCTATACTACTACTAGCCTAGCCACTGCACCGTAGAATCAACGTGGAAGATTTGGGGTAAGACCCCGTGTTTTGCCTAGAATTTTACTGTATGCATATAGCGAATTTGTCGTTTTCTTTGCTCTTTCCCCTACTTCAATCCTCCAGAATATCTTACAGTCCAGTATCATTCCTAAGTAATTTGTGTGTCCCTTCCGTACCAGACTGGTGTTATCTAATCTCGATGTGGTTTTATCTTAGTCTTCTCGGTGTTCACCACCATTCTCGCTCACTGGTCTATTCAAGCCAGTGTGGTGCCCAAATACTTCCCGGTAACAACGACAGCTACATCATCTGCGTATATAGTTATTGCGGCGACTACGGTCTTAAGATTAATTAGAAGCTCCTTGACAACCAATGTTCACAGAAAAGGAGAAAGTACCACTCAAAGCCACACTCTCTGTCTTCAAATTCCCAATTCCGCGCATAGTTATAATCCTGCACTTCAAGGGAAAAGATATTCAGTCTTCAACTGGTACGACAGTTTTCGCTCATGCCAAGCTTTTAATTATTGCCTTTGCGGCAAGATTATTGAAAGCACCTTCATTGTCAAGGAAAGCTTCCACGAGACAATTGAGAAAAAAATGTCTCAACCAACTTCCCCTTTTTATAGGCATGCTGGCTGTCACAAAGTCAAGCAGATACAATGTTATCCTTTCTACTGTCTCCAAGACAAACGGCCAGAGACTGATGGGTCTATAATCTAACAGCTTTTGAAAGTTCAAATATATTTTTGTGCTGAAAATAACATATAAATTAGAACTTAGAACCGCTGGAAAAAAACCGGGCTTAGATAATGGGAAAATTAAGTTTAAAAATTAACAATCATTACGTCATGCATTACCTTATGACATCATATACTGCCATTGTTAAAGAAAACATGTATGCATGTATGTGTTTGGCATATTACTGTTAGTGCAACATTAAACAAATTTAATGATACCAATAATTTTTTTCTAATGTTAATATGTCTGTTAGACATTCGATTTTTGGCTTTGCTCATAGTCTACGTTGTGATGTGTAAATGATCCGATAATTCTTGTGTATTTTTAATTAAAATTTTTGCTCAACACTAATGCAGACAAAAGCTAAAAAAAAAATCTGCGAAAAATTTTAATGATTATTGCAAACAAGGCTCTACATAATCCTGTTTCTATTAGTTTTTTGTATGCTTGGCACAACGTTAAATTTATTCGATATGAAGGGATTTAAACATCAACAGAATTTAAAAATCCTTTATTGGTAAGTATTTTGCCATTTGCTTTTTAAATGTCATTTAGGTTCAATAAAATTTAATTATTTTTAAACGCAACTCTAGTAACATATAATAGAGTTACGAAAAAATTACAACGAAAATGGTAGGGAGGAGCACAATTCGCCCGTCAGTATTTAATAGGAGGAACTAGTTAGTTAGTACCAGTGTTATAATGTTGCCAGTAACTAGTTGGTGTTCAATCTACTAATACTTTGCCATAAGTAAAGTGAATTTACTGGCACGTTAAGCAATGTAACAGAGAACTGCTGTTGACGGTAATTTATAACTATGCTGGCAAAACAATCTCTAAGGAGTTGTTCGTTTTTGCCATGACTTGAACGTCGGTGAGTGTGGCTGAGTAATGATGAGTTTATTACATTTAATGGCAAAGTGTTTCTTTAGACACCCATACACACACATCCATAAAATGTATGTACAAGTATTTACGAAAAATAATAGCTGCTGTGTTTAGAGGAAAAAATCCCATAAAAATCAAAAGCAATTAGAAGCCAACAAACAAAACTCAATTAGACAAAAAATGTAATTGAAAATTAAAAAAAAATTGTACACAATTACAAATTTATAAGGATAGACTTTTGCTTAAATATGTTTTAAATAAAGTTGCCTTAATGTATTTTAAATTTGTAAAAAGAGATTGATAATTTTCAAAAGCCAGTGATATTTGTTGTATAAGATTTGTGTTAAATGGGTGCGCTTGGGAACAATTTTAAGAAATGAGTACAAGTCCAATAATTTGGTTTTAATAACCTGGAGAACAAGTTGGATCCAGCAAGAACTTCAATTACAACTTACTTTGTAATAACTTCCTACATTCGTTATTCTGTAGCATTGTCCGTGCCCTATTTTTATTGCTCTTTTTTGTTTTTACTAATTTAATGAATGAATGATTTACAAAACAATAAATTCAATAAATAGAAGTTATAAGGGTAGTATGTGCGTATGCAGATATGAAGATATATATTTTTTTAAATAGCTGCCGAAATTAGAATGGCACATCTCAAATAAAAACAAGTAAGAGCGCTATATTCGGCTGTGCCGAATCTTATATACCCTTCACATTGGTCTTTAAATATACCCAGCCGAGTAATTTTGTACTGCAAATAATATAATAAAAAACCTTGTGCGAGTTTTAAAGTTCATAGAAAAAATAACAAAATTTTAACGTTCATATGAATAATAGAAACAGATGAAGAAGATTTGAGGTCGAAAGTTTTAAAAGTTTTCGACATTATCCATATTTAAAGGTTAATAAAACTTATTAAATGTTCTAGTCCCACTGCTCTTCTCCAACTTTTTTTCCAAAATGTATAAATTATTTGATTATTACTTTTTGTAGAATATTCGAAGTCGATAGCTGTAAAAGTTTTCCAGAAAAAGCGTAACGAAAATTTTATAAAAATTGTTAATTTGTATGGGAGCTACCCCTTCTTCATCCCCCACCCGAAAATTTTTTTCTTTAAAGCGTAGGCCTTGTGTTCCAATTACTTTTTGTAGAACATTTGATGTGGATATCTGTTATAGTTTCCGAGATATAGCGTATCGAATATTTTATAATAATTGTCGATTTGTATGGGAGCTACCCCTTTTTTTGCCCCCACTCAAAAAATTTTTTCCTTAAAGTGTAGGCAATCTTGCCCAATTACTTTTTGTAGAACATTTCATTTCGATATCTTTTATAGTTTCCGAGATATAGCGTATCGAATATTTTATAATAATTGTCGATTTGTATGGGAGCTACCCCTTTTTTTGCCCCCACTCAAAAATTTTTTTTTAAAGCGTAGGCATTCTTGCGCAATTACTTTTTGTAGAACATTCTATTTCGATATCTGTTAAAGTTTCCGAGATATAGCGTATCGAATATTTTATAACAACTGTCGATTTGTATGGGAGCTACCCCTTTTTTTGCCCCCGCTCAAAAAATTTTTTCTTTAAAGTGTAGATCTTTGCGTACAATCACTTTTTGTACAACATTTTAAGTCGATATCTGTTATAGTTTCCGAGATATAGCGTATCGAATATTTTATAATAATTATCGATTTGTATGGGAGCTACCCCTTTTTTTGCCCCCACTCAAAAAATTTTTTCCTTAAAGTGTAGGCAATCTTGCCCAATTACTTTTTGTAGAACATTTCATTTCGATATCTTTTATAGTTTCCGAGATATAGCGTATCGAATATTTTATAATAATTGTCGATTTGTATGGGAGCTACCCCTTTTTTTGCCCCCGCTCAAAAAAATTTTTTTTTTTGAAGTGTAGATCTTTGCGTACAATCACTTTTTGTAGAACATTTTAAGTCGATATCTGTTACAGTTTCCGAGATATAGCGTATCGAATATTTTATAACAATTGTCGATTTGTATGGGAGCTACCCCATTTTTTGCCCCCACTCAAAAAATTTTTTCTTTAAAGTGTAGATCTTTGCGTACAATCACTTTTTGTACAACATTTTAAGTCGATATCTGTTATAGTTTCCGAGATATAGCGTATCGAATATTTTATAACAATTGTCGATTTGTATGGGAGCTACCCCATTTTTTAAGCCCACTCAAAAAATTTTTTCTTTAAAGTGTAGATCTTTGCGTACAATCACTTTTTGTAGAACATTTTAAGTCGATATCTGTTATAGTTTCCGAGATATAGCGTATCGAATATTTTATAACAATTGTCGATTTGTATGGGAGCTACCCCATTTTTTGCCCCCACTCAAAAAAATTTTTCTTTAAAGTGTAGATCTTTGGGTACAATTACTTTTTGTAGAACATTTTATGTCGATAGCTGTGATAGTTTCCGAGATATAGCGTATCGAAGATTTTATAACAATTGTCGATTTGTATGGGAGCTACCCCATTTTTTGCCCCCACTCAAAAAAATTTTTCTTTAAAGTGTAGATCTTTGCGTACAATCACTTTTTGTAGAACATTTGATGTGGATATCTGTTATAGTTTCCGAGATATAGCGTATCGAATATTTTATAACAATTGTCGATTTGTATGGGAGCTACCCCATTTTTTGCCCCCACTCAAAAAAATTTTTCTTTAAAGTGTAGATCTTTGCGTACAATTACTTTTTGTAGAACATTTTATGTCGATAGCTGTGATAGTTTCCGAGATATAGCGTATCGAATATTTTATAACAATTGTCGATTTGTATGGGAGCTACCCCATTTTTTGCCCCCACTCAAAAAAATTTTTCTTTAAAGTGTAGATCTATGCGTACAATTACTTTTTGTAGAACATTTTATGTCGATAGCTGTGATAGTTTCCGAGATATAGCGCATAAAATATTTCACCAAATTTGTGCAATTGTAGGAAAAATACCCCTTCCCCTGGTCCTATCTGAACAAACTTTTTCCATTATTTAGGTCCCTTCTTTAGGAGTATCCGTGCCAAGTTTTGTGGCAAGAGTGATTATACTTACTGAGATATATGGGGATATATGCACGGATTTTGTCCTAAAAAAAATGGGTTACTCTGGGTTTTCGCTTATATCTCGGTCAATAGTGAACCGATTTTGCTGATTTTAAATAGCGAGTGTTAGCGGGATATTTGTAATCGTTTGACACCATTAACTGGTCTGTATCTTTTTATTTGACTCCGGAAACTTGATTTCAACAGACGGACAGACGGACAGACAGACAGACAGACAGACGGACAGACGGACAGACGGACAGACGGACAGACGGACATGGCTATTTCAACTTCCCTATCTATAAGGATCCAGAATATATATACTTTATGGGGTCGCAAATGAATAATAAAGAAATTACAAACGGAATGACAAAGTGATATATACCCTATCACTATGTGAAGGGTATAAAAAGCGGATTCGATGTAAATAGTTTTGTTGTTGAGTACTAAATACATATTAGACGCATTGTGATTTCTAAACAAAAAAAAAATAAAACAGTTGCATCTAAAAGCTCAAAAATTAGTATGAATAACTCTAATATCTATTGTTTTGTTAAGGGTGTAATAGGAAAGGGTTGAAGAGAGGGCTGTACTACCTGCATGAAGTCGAAAAACATTAAAATATTACCGCAGCTGTGATTGTCAATTTTTGCCTGAGTACTACAGTTTCCATGACATTAAAACAGTTTTTATATCATACACGAGCAGCTGTTGTTTGGCTTTAATTTTTTTTAATGAAAATTTCGATATTGTTTTTTTACTACAGAATCTTTAGAATTTTATTGGTCATGTCAAGAAGTTGAACATGGCCAAATTGGCGCCGCCACAGTTGATTGCTAAAAGAGCTCATCTTTTACATTTTTCATCACTTCGGCAAAAAATTCGGACGACAGATTCTCGCACTCGTGTCGAAAGTTTTCCTTGAGGGCTTCCAGGGTCTTGGGGTTGTTCTCGTAAACAAGGGTTTTCAAAAAACCCAAAAAAAGTCTTGAACGGTTAAATCGAGAAATCTTGCGGGCCAATCTTATTCGCCATTAGAAGAGATGAGGCTAGCCAGGAACGCCGCCTTCACAATAACGGTTGTAGCACGCGCTGTGTGTGCCGTTGCTCCGTCTTGTTGGAGCCACATATCCTCCAGTTCAAATTCGTTGAATTATGATAGAAAAAAACTCGGCCAACATAGCTCTATAGCGGGCACCCTCCATTGTTGTCGTTTGACCAAAGGCATCCTTGAAAAAAAATGGCCCGATGACTCCTCACTTTGAGGTTGAGATGAGCCTCATCGCTCATTATGATTTTGGTCGAAAAATCGTCTACTTCCGCCTCAAAAATGAGAATAGCTAGGGCGTATGTTAACGCGTTTAATGGTCGACAGGCAGCAGCTGATGCACAGACTGGACTTTGTACGGGATCATGCACAGGTCTTTGACCAAAATTTGCCTTAGGGACGACGGACTGATAGTTAATTGCGAAACACGGCATCCGGTCAACGTTTCCGGCGACAGCTAAACATCCACGCCCGGAGGCTGCAGTGTTTGGGCAGTAGGTGCCGAAAGTCTGGGGAGGGGCGACGGAATTTGCGCCCCGCCAACACCACATACGAGTTGTTACGCAAAAAAATAGACACGATTATACAGCGTTCTTAGGGAGTGTATCGCTCCATGGTTTGTTTACTTGTATTCTACATTTGTCTAGTATACAAATGTCAAACAGTTTTGACATTGGCCGCAATGCACAAAAATAAGAGCATGTTCCAAAAGGGTGATTTCTTTTTGGCCCACCTTGTATTTGCAATACTTAAGGATTTCAATTTTTTTGCTGCTGACGTAGGCTGATAATCCGCGGCGATGCCATTGCCGAGAAAAACACTTAAAATGCCCGCTTTGCAGCAAAATATTTGTTACATTTTTTATTTATTTTCGGCCGAAATTTAGTCAACGACACACAAATTCTTTACATTATTTTTAATTTTTTTTTAAATACGAAATTTAGTTAAAATTAATTGCGGTGGAATATCTGTATGAGTAGACACAGGAAAAAACGAAAATTTATGAACAATACCTATAACTAGCAGTTTACTTGACCATCAGGTTAGGGGGTGAATTGAATGTTCAAAATGTTTGAGTGTGTGAGTAAAAAAGTTTGAGTGTATTTCGACTTGAAACGCAAAAATTTAAAATCTGGCCGCTAAATTAATTCGACTGTAAATGTAGATATGCAGCATTTCCATGCAATCGAAAAACTTTAAATGCCATTATGATGTCTATATTCACAAAAGTTATTTTTATGTACATAAGTTGAATTTTTTTGAAATGTAAAAATGTTTAATATATTACCTCTATATTACAGGAGGTCGGGTCTAGCAGAGAGGGCCGGGTGAAGCTAGTAAAAAACAAAATTTTGCAATCTTTCGCTTTAATTACGTTAATTCTGAAGTAATAAATGTTAAACAATATGACGAATTACGACCGGAAAAAGACTTTCGAATAAAAGACAAGAATATCAATGAACACTAAATTGCAAATAAGTATTTGTTAGATTCTTAAAAAAATTACAAGCTTTAGGCTTTTTCGTCTTTTTTGTATTTGGAAAAATGAAAGACTAAAACTTTTACTGCAAAATTACTTCATTGTGGCAATATATAAGTAGTTTAGGCTTCAAGTGCCACTTTCCGATACCTAAAACAAGTATATTAAATTCTAAAGTATAATAAATAAAACAATAACCACAACAATTGTCTTAACAAAAAATTACAACTCTAATAAAAGGAGATAGAAAATAAAACAGGAAAAAGGAAACACTCACACCACCTCCTCCCAAACACAAACTCACACAAATATAAATACAAAATGTTTTAAGTAAAAAAAAAAAAAAAACAAATGAAAAAAGTTGTGATTATTGTTTGCCGACATATACGTAAGTATGTGTTAACGTATAAAATTATTTTCCACAATAAAGCAATAGTTTTACTTTCAAGGGATATATTCAAGTTGAGAGTTGTATTTACTTGTTCAAGTGTGAAAGAAATTTTATACTAAAAAACTTTAAAGTTTTTGCAAAGAGAGCAAGAAAAAGTAAAGTATTTTTATAAATCTAAAAAAGATTTAATTACAAGAGGCCAACAAGTTTAATAGATTTTCTTGGTTTAGATGTTGCAATGTGGTCAAGACGACCATTAAATCCATTAGGGAAAACATTTAAACAGTTTAAGCGAGACGTAACCAAAAACCAAAAGAAACTGTTGATTGAAAGACTTTTTGTAAAATTTCTTTTTAAATTGCAATTAGAGATGGCAGAAAATTAAACGTAAAAGCAGTTAGTCTTTTAACGATAAAAGTAAAAAAAAATATTTGCTTTAATACAGGGTGTCTGGTGGAAAATTTATATTTTTAAACCTAAAAAAAAACGTAACAATTGATACAAAGTTTTATTAAGAGCATTGAACGATAGGTTGAAAATGCGGATTTTATTTTTTATAGAACATGACATCCAAATATCTTCTGTCGAGCTAAATGCACTGTTCAAAACGGAGCCTTGTGCTCTGTCTCATACGCTGCAGTTAACTTGGCTCAATTGAGCTGATTTCTCAACGAATATTTTCCTCTAAAACCACAAGAGATTGGCGATGGCCATTAAAGCCCCCTCTTTTTATAAATATCTATAGGGATCAAGTCGGGCGACCTAGGTGACCACGAGCAGTCCCAAAAGCAACTGATCAGTTTTTGGGGGAAATTTTCCCGGAGCAAATTCATCGAAACTCTGGCTGTTTGTGCAGTCGCCCCATCCTGTTAAAACCAAGTGTGTGATAAGTACAGTAGGTGAACCCGCAGGTTTGTCAAAAAGAATTCAGTTATCATGCGTCAATAACTTTCATTGTTGATATTCTTCACCTGGCCACAGCAATTTTCGAAAACAAATGGTCCAATTATCTCATGCGGGGAAAAAGCACATCAAACAGTTACTCTGGAGCAATGCAATGGTTGCCATTTAAGTGAAAAGGAGCCTCTTTGCTCTAAAACATGGGATTTACAGTACGAATACGCTCCAAATTGGTTTCACAAATTTTTTTTTAAATTTCATGAAGTCTGGCATTGGCTGCTCTTTTCCGTATTGAAGTTGCAAATTTTCACGTAAACTGCATTTACGAGTGTCGAGTGAGCCCTGCCGTAAGACATTCATAGCCAAAACAGTTGCGCGGATTCTCTGCGCCAACAAACAAATTAAATTAATACTCGGTCTATCAGGATATTCTCCAAATACCAAATTCTGAACAAAATTGTCAACGTGCAATTACGTAAGAATCATTACTCTTAAAAAATGTCTCCAAAACGAACAAGCGATGCTTACTCGATCCCTGCGACATTGTGACTGACGAATCCGCACAATCGATGATTCTAACAGCACCACCCTCCCTCCGTACCGCTTATTACTTTGTGAAATAATCGTATTAAAAGATATTAATTTGACACCCTGTACTTATACTTATTATGCAAAGTATTAAAAATTATTTGGTTTACACTAAAATTTTTTAAATTTGCCGCGATTTTTATTTATTTGTTAATTTATTTGTTAATTAAATATAAAAAAAAACAAAAATCTGTCCAGTGGTATATGAAAATCCGATGTTTTAATATAAGAACACCCTTACTGGTGGTACAATATGGAATGAGCGCAACTCGATATTTTTTTTTTTTGGTGTGGTTACTGAAAATTGTAAAATTTTGCACATAAAAAAGTTTAAATGCAATTTCAAATGAAAAGAGTCAACAAATTTTATTTTCCAGTAAAAACCGCAAAAATTTACGATCAACTTGAATTAAGGCTTTTTGGTTCTGTCACAAAACAAAATTAGGGCCATCCCAAAAAAATTATTCATTTTGAAATGTGCAAAACAAATCGTTTCAGCATTTCCGTTCTTGTTTTGCATGCAATTTTTTCTTGAAAATTACTTCGAAAACTACTTTCTAATCATTAATTCTATGCAGAACAAAATAGCAACGGATATCAATTTCTAACAATTTTTTTAGTAGAGCAAAATATTTTTACTAGAGTATTTCAGTTTTTAACTTTATTCTAGCAAATGTTTATTCGATTTTGAAATTTTGATTTTAATAAAAAAAAAACAGATTAACGAAAATGAAAGATGCAGATACGACAGAGAGCTTCTTCTGTGAAATCCAAGAGGGCCCTAGAAACGAAATTACAAAAAACAAGTAAGAGCGCTATATTCGGCTGTGCCGAATCTTATATACCCTTCACATTGGTCTTTAAATATACCCAGCCGAGTAATTTTGTACTGCAAATAATATAATAAAAAACCTTGTGCGAGTTTTAAAGTTCATAGAAAAAATAACAAAATTTTAACGTTCATATGAATAATAGAAACAGATGAAGAAGATTTGAGGTCGAAAGTTTTAAAAGTTTTCGACATTATCCATATTTAAAGGTTAATAAAACTTATTAAATGTTCTAGTCCCACTGCTCTTCTCCAACTTTTTTTCCAAAATGTATAAATTATTTGATTATTACTTTTTGTAGAATATTCGAAGTCGATAGCTGTAAAAGTTTTCCAGAAAAAGCGTAACGAAAATTTTATAAAAATTGTTAATTTGTATGGGAGCTACCCCTTCTTCATCCCCCACCCGAAAATTTTTTTCTTTAAAGCGTAGGCCTTGTGTTCCAATTACTTTTTGTAGAACATTTGATGTGGATATCTGTTATAGTTTCCGAGATATAGCGTATCGAATATTTTATAATAATTGTCGATTTGTATGGGAGCTACCCCTTTTTTTGCCCCCACTCAAAAAATTTTTTCCTTAAAGTGTAGGCAATCTTGCCCAATTACTTTTTGTAGAACATTTCATTTCGATATCTTTTATAGTTTCCGAGATATAGCGTATCGAATATTTTATAATAATTGTCGATTTGTATGGGAGCTACCCCTTTTTTTGCCCCCACTCAAAAATTTTTTTTTAAAGCGTAGGCATTCTTGCGCAATTACTTTTTGTAGAACATTCTATTTCGATATCTGTTAAAGTTTCCGAGATATAGCGTATCGAATATTTTATAACAACTGTCGATTTGTATGGGAGCTACCCCTTTTTTTGCCCCCGCTCAAAAAATTTTTTCTTTAAAGTGTAGATCTTTGCGTACAATCACTTTTTGTACAACATTTTAAGTCGATATCTGTTATAGTTTCCGAGATATAGCGTATCGAATATTTTATAATAATTATCGATTTGTATGGGAGCTACCCCTTTTTTTGCCCCCACTCAAAAAATTTTTTCCTTAAAGTGTAGGCAATCTTGCCCAATTACTTTTTGTAGAACATTTCATTTCGATATCTTTTATAGTTTCCGAGATATAGCGTATCGAATATTTTATAATAATTGTCGATTTGTATGGGAGCTACCCCTTTTTTTGCCCCCGCTCAAAAAAATTTTTTTTTTTGAAGTGTAGATCTTTGCGTACAATCACTTTTTGTAGAACATTTTAAGTCGATATCTGTTACAGTTTCCGAGATATAGCGTATCGAATATTTTATAACAATTGTCGATTTGTATGGGAGCTACCCCATTTTTTGCCCCCACTCAAAAAATTTTTTCTTTAAAGTGTAGATCTTTGCGTACAATCACTTTTTGTACAACATTTTAAGTCGATATCTGTTATAGTTTCCGAGATATAGCGTATCGAATATTTTATAACAATTGTCGATTTGTATGGGAGCTACCCCATTTTTTAAGCCCACTCAAAAAATTTTTTCTTTAAAGTGTAGATCTTTGCGTACAATCACTTTTTGTAGAACATTTTAAGTCGATATCTGTTATAGTTTCCGAGATATAGCGTATCGAATATTTTATAACAATTGTCGATTTGTATGGGAGCTACCCCATTTTTTGCCCCCACTCAAAAAAATTTTTCTTTAAAGTGTAGATCTTTGGGTACAATTACTTTTTGTAGAACATTTTATGTCGATAGCTGTGATAGTTTCCGAGATATAGCGTATCGAAGATTTTATAACAATTGTCGATTTGTATGGGAGCTACCCCATTTTTTGCCCCCACTCAAAAAAATTTTTCTTTAAAGTGTAGATCTTTGCGTACAATCACTTTTTGTAGAACATTTGATGTGGATATCTGTTATAGTTTCCGAGATATAGCGTATCGAATATTTTATAACAATTGTCGATTTGTATGGGAGCTACCCCATTTTTTGCCCCCACTCAAAAAAATTTTTCTTTAAAGTGTAGATCTTTGCGTACAATTACTTTTTGTAGAACATTTTATGTCGATAGCTGTGATAGTTTCCGAGATATAGCGTATCGAATATTTTATAACAATTGTCGATTTGTATGGGAGCTACCCCATTTTTTGCCCCCACTCAAAAAAATTTTTCTTTAAAGTGTAGATCTATGCGTACAATTACTTTTTGTAGAACATTTTATGTCGATAGCTGTGATAGTTTCCGAGATATAGCGCATAAAATATTTCACCAAATTTGTGCAATTGTAGGAAAAATACCCCTTCCCCTGGTCCTATCTGAACAAACTTTTTCCATTATTTAGGTCCCTTCTTTAGGAGTATCCGTGCCAAGTTTTGTGGCAAGAGTGATTATACTTACTGAGATATATGGGGATATATGCACGGATTTTGTCCTAAAAAAAATGGGTTACTCTGGGTTTTCGCTTATATCTCGGTCAATAGTGAACCGATTTTGCTGATTTTAAATAGCGAGTGTTAGCGGGATATTTGTAATCGTTTGACACCATTAACTGGTCTGTATCTTTTTATTTGACTCCGGAAACTTGATTTCAACAGACGGACAGACGGACAGACAGACAGACAGACAGACGGACAGACGGACAGACGGACAGACGGACAGACGGACATGGCTATTTCAACTTCCCTATCTATAAGGATCCAGAATATATATACTTTATGGGGTCGCAAATGAATAATAAAGAAATTACAAACGGAATGACAAAGTGATATATACCCTATCACTATGTGAAGGGTATAAAAATTAACCTTTTTTACAAATCATCTTAAGGACGTTTTTAAGCCTGTTTTAAGCTAGACACCCTATAGAAACACGATTTCAGTTGCTAAATATCATAGAGGCTGTTGATAACTGAATTATAAAAAAAAATTCTGGATTTGAAAAACCAAAAAATAAAAATGCATAAGAGTACTATTAACATCCATAAATAATATTTTCATGATTTCTGTAACAATCTTAATCCAGAACCTACAGTTTTCTATTGTTTTAACTTTCATTTTAATCCTGGTCAGTAACACTAAATTTCATATCTAAGGACTCCTTATTTAAAAAAAAATTCATAAAAGTACCAAAATATGTGAAAAGAGCATTTTCTTACCGCATAATACTCTAGCGATCCCAATCTGGCCAGTAGTCGTTTATTTGATATTTCAAAACTCATCGTTTTACAAAAACAGACCTTTTTCTCAAATTTCCAAAGCAAAAATCTCAGATAATATTTAAGTAGCACCTGATTGACTTTTAACCTTAATCTGGGTTAAAGGTCGTTTATTAAATACTTGTGGACTGATAACCTTACAAAATGCAAAACGGTACTAAATATGGGAAAACAGTACTTTTTTCCCTCTAAGGTGGCTTTCGACCTCTGCTTGGGGTATTAGTCCTTAATTTTACATATCTAGAATAAAAGCCTTATAAAAATGCAAAAAGTATGCAAAAAAAGAAAAAAGTACTTTTTTGACTACTTAATTGAATTTTAACCTTAAGGTCAATAATTTTATATTTATGGACTTGAAGTCCCAAACGATAGTAAAAAGGACCAAAAATGTTAAATAGTATTTTTGACCGTATTTTTTGCTCACTAAATCTGGGGAAAAAAAATCTTTGCTGATTTTTGATTGATTAAAAGTTGTAAATTTCGTACTTGTAATCCAAAAAAAAGAAAAGAAGGAAAAATAATCAAAAAAGGATTTTGTGTCTACTGAGTTGACATGCAGCCTTAATGGTCATCCATATCCCTTCCTTTTATATTTCAATGTCAAAAAGTTAAAAAAAAGAAAAACGAATACTTAGAAAGTACGATAATGCAACATTTACTTTTTTAAAGACCCTTAAAGGAAACAACATTTCAAAAAAGCACCAACAACATATTCATATTGTTTAGAGTCATTCGAACTCAATTTAAATTTTGTTTCTATTTGCATTGCTTCATATGTTTTTTAAAGGTACCAATATATAATATCTACCCCTACTTACTCCTTAGGGTAAGTATCAAAATCAAATTCCTTTTTTTAAAAAGCTTTCGATGGAAATAAACTATTTTTATCTTTGTTAGTTAAGAATTTACAAAACGTCCCAAAAAATTATTTCTTCTTCTGTTTTACCCGTAAGGGTTGAAAATCAAAAAACAGTTCCAAAAATTTCTTTATATTTTTTTCATAATCTGTCGAACCCAATTTAAATAATGTTTCTTTCATTATAAGTATCGGTTCGTAAGTCAAGAAAAGTTGCTACAAGGTACCAAAATATAATTTTTACCAGGAACCTTTATAAATATGCCATGAAAAAAACATATTAAGTTCTTTTTGAGAGCTGTGGAAGGTAGCTTTATTTTTTTTATTTACCATTATTGGTTCAGAACATACAAAAGGTACAAAGTAAGTACTAGCTTATAATTTTTTTCCCTTTTTAGCCTCTTTTTACCTTTTTAGCTCAAAGTTTTAAAAAATTACAACGCAGCTGTAATATATGATTTTATGTTTATTGGATTAAACGTTACAAAATAGACCTTAGCTGTTTCAAATATTGGTTTTACCCTTTTTTAGGTTCCAAAATTTCGAAAAAAGGTCAGGCAAGGGTCCGCTTATTTTTTAAGTGAAATACGATACTTTTTAAATTTTTTTTTCTGTCGTGTATAGCTTAGGAGATATTGACTTTATATTTTTGTATGTTAAGGCAATTTCTCCGACCGTCCCTTTAATTAGCTTCTAGAAGCTAAATTAAGTCCTAGGAACGCTATGAATAAAAAATAGCCAAATCTTTTATAATAAAGGTTTATGACAATTAATTTCTTCTACAGCAAATAACACTTTCCTCTAAGCATGTGTACTTTAAGCAACTTGAACGCGACAACTTGACCAATATCTTAAATATTTTTTATCGTTCATGCAAATCCCAGAAATAAAAAAACACTAAATTTAACATAAATTTACCAGCTCAAAAAGAAATCCCTATAAATTAAAACAATAAATACAGAAATAACACTTTATCTTTTTAACACTTGCTATAAAGGCATTTAATTTTGTTAAGGCCCAAAATTAGGGTAAAGCAAACAGTAATAAAATTTATCTTTCTTTTGTGGAGTTTCGTTTTGGCCCAATACTGCAACAACTAGTTTTTCGAGGGAAAACATGCAAAAATTAGAGCGATATAAATTACTTTTTTGTTTGCTTTTTTTAACAGAATATTATATTTATGCATGAACTAGAGACAAGACTTTAACGAGTGGGCACTATACTTTTATATTTTGCTGCTTTAATTTGGAAACAAATTTCAGTTTGTAACGATGTAAATGTTTTTTGGCAAATTTGTGTTTTTCCCTTTGCTAGAAACCAGCATCATATCTTTGTTTTATAGATACTAAAACATTTAGAGGAAGATAAACAATACTTATACAAAGTACATTCATTGGTGATTGTTATCCTTGAGAATATTCAAATGAATGCAATTTGTATGCAAGAACAATGTTTTAGGGTTTGCTTTTTGTAGTTAATTCAAATACACTTGGAATACAAGAATGTCATATTACCAGAAATCTCTGTTGAATAAATAACCTAATTAACAAACTATTTCAAGAAATCTGTTTAAAGGTTTTAAACAAAATTAAAATTAATAAATGATTGGTGTACACAGAAAGAAAAAAAACTTTCTAAATTAAGAATTTTATTTTTGAATTTAACTAATTTAAATTTTTAAAATTCCATTTGTACTTAAGTTTTTTTTAAATGAAGTCTACTTAGGATTGTTAAAAAATCAAGCAGATAAATTTTGTTTTGATATATATTTCAACAATAAACAACAAAGTGTCTTGCGGCCTAGATGGTATCGCGCAGGCATTGCACTTCGGAGAGTTCACGGTTCAAATCCCAGCTTAGGGCTAGTATAAAATAGAAATAAATTATAACATTCTTTTTTTTTTTTTTGAAAAAAATCCTCATTTCAAAAAAATTAGTTATAACTTTTAGATTATGCCTAAATCGATTTCTTAAGGATATATCAAATACGGCTTTTAACAAAAATCAGTCCTTAAGACATAAATGTGGCTAAAACTACTAGATAAATCATACTAGATAAATCGTATTGGGTTTAAGAAAAATCCAAACCCCATCGCCCTTTTAAAAAACGCTACGACTTGATTTATGTAAAGATTACTTGGTTTATATTTTCTGTGTACGAATGTAAATAAATATGCTTTAAGCCTTTAAACAAAAATTAATAATAAATTTCATTTTTGCGTATTCTTAAAAAATTTTTTATTCCATATTTTTTTTTTTTTTTTATTAGGCTAATTGTTTCAATTTCATTGTGATAAGATTTTTTTAAAGAATTGTCTTGAAAAGGTTTATTTTCCAGACCCTAACGCAGTGGAATGCATTTTCGGGGCTCTCTACTACTGCTCATTAGCATTCTCTGTTAGATACTGAGCGTTGGTAGTAAATATTTTCTATTTGACGCAAGTCTAATTGAAATTACAAACAGAAATAGTTTTTGTTTTCACAGGCTATTTCTAAAGAGGGATTTGGCTGACTGGTAGATCATTGCCCACACTGCTGGATCTACATCCAAAGGGATGGGTTCAAGATCCAATAAGGATTCCAGAAAGTCTTACAGACTATCCATTGATTCTTTTATTCTTTAGGCTTAGATTTTAGCAAAAAAAATTTATATCTATCTTGCTCTGTCCTCTAACACTAAAACCAGGCTATTACAGTCGGTGTATATAAGCGAGGCTTCAAGGAGGCAATGATATGGAGAAATCGAAGAGTTGATAAACTGACAAAGCTGGGAATATTTTGCCTGGAACCTCATTTTCTTCATGAGAAATACACTGGTGTTGTTGGACAAGACTGCTATAATTTTGAATATATACGATTTACTGCTTTATATTTTATTTTCATTGCTAACGCTGACAAAAGACAAACAATTTGAAGCATACACAGAAAACATACAAAGTTGACTTCAACAAAGAAATTTTTATTGAATCTCAGCCTGCAAACTAATTGATAGTATCAATATAAAAATTTAATTAAAATGCAACAAAATTATTAATCAACTTTTCTATTGATTTATTTATTGATTGGATAAAAATATTAATTGAATCGTTATAAATTCAAAAAGAGTTAATTTAATTATATGTTCTTTCCACAAATTTTTGCTTTTTAATTTGGCTTAAGTTCATATAATTTCTTTTTATAAGAAGAAATTAATATTTTTCTGTTAATGTTGAAAGAAACTTTTATTAAAAAAAAACAGGTTTTCTACTGATACTAGCCGAGTAGAATGCATTTTCGAAACCAGCTACGATTTTTCGTCAGCACTTTTTCTATTCGGTACTAATGTAAGTTGATGTCGATTTGCTTTAATAAAAAAAAAAACTTTAAAAAGAATTTGAATACTGGAATTATATTCATATTCTATATTGTTTAGACCGAACTTAATCCACATACATCCATATGTTCCCGAATAAAAAAATTATTATAAGATATAGAAAAGTTCAAATAAATATGTGTTACAGGCAAACATGGCTCAATGTAAAGAATATTAATAGAAAATTATCGAAACCAATTTCGTTAATCAAATTACAGCTTGATAAATAAAATATGAATGAAAATTAAATTAATTAAGTGTCATCCGATGGATGGCCAAAACAAAAATGAAATAAAAATAAGTAATGGAAGTAACGAGTGATAAATTCAAATAGAATGAGAATAAGAATGAATGAATAAAATAAAGGAATAATTTTTTTCCGTGTAGTTACCAAATTCTCTTTGGGCTTTTAAATACTTATAAATATTTTTATTTTTCATGGCAAGTATTGGGAACAAAAATCCATCACAAAATATCTAAGGCAGTTTTTAAATTATTTTTTAAGCCGTTTTTCATAAATTTTTATTTTTCTAAAACTTTAAAACGCCAAAACTATCTATAAGATTTAGTTTGCAGGTTGTCTCGTTTTATATTTAATACCCTTAGTTTTTTTTAATGTTTATATACCTTTAACAATGAAAATCGTCGTTGAGTTTTTTTTTTGCTAAATAAAAATTACTTTTATTATAAAAAAAATTATAGGAGCCACAGGACCAAAGACACAAAAAATAAAACTAATGCAGGTACAAAAGCAAGAGAAAAAAACTAAAACCATAATGGACTTTTTGACTAAAAAACAAGTAAGAGCGCTATATTCGGCTGTGCCGAATCTTATATACCCTTCACATTGGTCTTTAAATATACCCAGCCGAGTAATTTTGTACTGCAAATAATATAATAAAAAACCTTGTGCGAGTTTTAAAGTTCATAGAAAAAATAACAAAATTTTAACGTTCATATGAATAATAGAAACAGATGAAGAAGATTTGAGGTCGAAAGTTTTAAAAGTTTTCGACATTATCCATATTTAAAGGTTAATAAAACTTATTAAATGTTCTAGTCCCACTGCTCTTCTCCAACTTTTTTTCCAAAATGTATAAATTATTTGATTATTACTTTTTGTAGAATATTCGAAGTCGATAGCTGTAAAAGTTTTCCAGAAAAAGCGTAACGAAAATTTTATAAAAATTGTTAATTTGTATGGGAGCTACCCCTTCTTCATCCCCCACCCGAAAATTTTTTTCTTTAAAGCGTAGGCCTTGTGTTCCAATTACTTTTTGTAGAACATTTGATGTGGATATCTGTTATAGTTTCCGAGATATAGCGTATCGAATATTTTATAATAATTGTCGATTTGTATGGGAGCTACCCCTTTTTTTGCCCCCACTCAAAAAATTTTTTCCTTAAAGTGTAGGCAATCTTGCCCAATTACTTTTTGTAGAACATTTCATTTCGATATCTTTTATAGTTTCCGAGATATAGCGTATCGAATATTTTATAATAATTGTCGATTTGTATGGGAGCTACCCCTTTTTTTGCCCCCACTCAAAAATTTTTTTTTAAAGCGTAGGCATTCTTGCGCAATTACTTTTTGTAGAACATTCTATTTCGATATCTGTTAAAGTTTCCGAGATATAGCGTATCGAATATTTTATAACAACTGTCGATTTGTATGGGAGCTACCCCTTTTTTTGCCCCCGCTCAAAAAATTTTTTCTTTAAAGTGTAGATCTTTGCGTACAATCACTTTTTGTACAACATTTTAAGTCGATATCTGTTATAGTTTCCGAGATATAGCGTATCGAATATTTTATAATAATTATCGATTTGTATGGGAGCTACCCCTTTTTTTGCCCCCACTCAAAAAATTTTTTCCTTAAAGTGTAGGCAATCTTGCCCAATTACTTTTTGTAGAACATTTCATTTCGATATCTTTTATAGTTTCCGAGATATAGCGTATCGAATATTTTATAATAATTGTCGATTTGTATGGGAGCTACCCCTTTTTTTGCCCCCGCTCAAAAAAATTTTTTTTTTTGAAGTGTAGATCTTTGCGTACAATCACTTTTTGTAGAACATTTTAAGTCGATATCTGTTACAGTTTCCGAGATATAGCGTATCGAATATTTTATAACAATTGTCGATTTGTATGGGAGCTACCCCATTTTTTGCCCCCACTCAAAAAATTTTTTCTTTAAAGTGTAGATCTTTGCGTACAATCACTTTTTGTACAACATTTTAAGTCGATATCTGTTATAGTTTCCGAGATATAGCGTATCGAATATTTTATAACAATTGTCGATTTGTATGGGAGCTACCCCATTTTTTAAGCCCACTCAAAAAATTTTTTCTTTAAAGTGTAGATCTTTGCGTACAATCACTTTTTGTAGAACATTTTAAGTCGATATCTGTTATAGTTTCCGAGATATAGCGTATCGAATATTTTATAACAATTGTCGATTTGTATGGGAGCTACCCCATTTTTTGCCCCCACTCAAAAAAATTTTTCTTTAAAGTGTAGATCTTTGGGTACAATTACTTTTTGTAGAACATTTTATGTCGATAGCTGTGATAGTTTCCGAGATATAGCGTATCGAAGATTTTATAACAATTGTCGATTTGTATGGGAGCTACCCCATTTTTTGCCCCCACTCAAAAAAATTTTTCTTTAAAGTGTAGATCTTTGCGTACAATCACTTTTTGTAGAACATTTGATGTGGATATCTGTTATAGTTTCCGAGATATAGCGTATCGAATATTTTATAACAATTGTCGATTTGTATGGGAGCTACCCCATTTTTTGCCCCCACTCAAAAAAATTTTTCTTTAAAGTGTAGATCTTTGCGTACAATTACTTTTTGTAGAACATTTTATGTCGATAGCTGTGATAGTTTCCGAGATATAGCGTATCGAATATTTTATAACAATTGTCGATTTGTATGGGAGCTACCCCATTTTTTGCCCCCACTCAAAAAAATTTTTCTTTAAAGTGTAGATCTATGCGTACAATTACTTTTTGTAGAACATTTTATGTCGATAGCTGTGATAGTTTCCGAGATATAGCGCATAAAATATTTCACCAAATTTGTGCAATTGTAGGAAAAATACCCCTTCCCCTGGTCCTATCTGAACAAACTTTTTCCATTATTTAGGTCCCTTCTTTAGGAGTATCCGTGCCAAGTTTTGTGGCAAGAGTGATTATACTTACTGAGATATATAGGGATATATGCACGGATTTTGTCCTAAAAAAAATGGGTTACTCTGGGTTTTCGCTTATATCTCGGTCAATAGTGAACCGATTTTGCTGATTTTAAATAGCGAGTGTTAGCGGGATATTTGTAATCGTTTGACACCATTAACTGGTCTGTATCTTTTTATTTGACTCCGGAAACTTGATTTCAACAGACGGACAGACGGACAGACAGACAGACAGACAGACGGACAGACGGACAGACGGACAGACGGACAGACGGACATGGCTATTTCAACTTCCCTATCTATAAGGATCCAGAATATATATACTTTATGGGGTCGCAAATGAATAATAAAGAAATTACAAACGGAATGACAAAGTGATATATACCCTATCACTATGTGAAGGGTATAAAAAGTAAAATATGCAAGACTAGCGGAAATTCAGGATATTTTATAAAGTTTCTTTAACATTGTTTATTTTAGTTTTTAAAGGCCTTTGTTTAAAGTTTCTCTGTAAATCAAAATAAATGTAAAATGGATGCATTCTGTATCAAATTTTAGGAAAATATATTACAATTATAATAGAAAGCTAAACATAGCAGGAAAATATAAAAGAAAAAAAAAATTGTTCGAGGACATAAACTACCCAACTATTTACAAACTACAGACAACGCTTTACTGTTTAGAAATGAATTGTTTAAAAATGATTTGGTCTCAAATTTTAAATTATAGTAAATATCGATTCACTTCGCATTAAATATGTTTTTCTTTCTTCAAATTTTTCTTTTTAATCTTGTTATGGAGTGGTTTCCAATTATATATATATATATATTTTTTTTTTTTTTTTTTTTTTACCTGTTTTATTTATTTTTTGTTTAACTTATGTTGTTTTTTTGTTTTTATAAGTATCTATTTGTACGTAAAATATTTCTAACTTTTTTAATAATTTTAATATTGTAATAATTATCGAAAATTGATTGTATTGTATTATTTTTACCTGTTTATATTTTCTATGTTATTTTTATTTCATTATATTTTTTTTTGTTTTTATAAATATCTACTTGTACATTAAATATTTTTAATATTGTAATAACTATCGTAAATTGGTTGTATCGATATAAGATCACATACTGTAATTAAAAAGATTTATATCTTGTTGTATGTGATATCCACATTAAGTAAATAAATAAAAATAAATAAATAAATAAACTTAAGGGAATGAAAATAAAAGACTTCTAAGTAAGCAAAACTTAACTACTTTAATATTGCAAGCACTATCATTACTTCTAAAAAAGTAAAAAAAGAAATGCAAGTACATAATTAATTTACTGCTTGTACGAGACTTTTTTTTACAGAGAAAACAATATAAAACTGTGCTGAAAGTTTTATCATATTTATTTAAGCCAATTAAAACGTTTGTTAAAAATGTTATTACGTTGTTTTTTTTACATTATAAGCATTTGCTTTTTATTTAATTTATTTCCTCTTAAATTTAAATTAATTAGAATAAAATATAATTTTCATATATTGTATTTTAGTTAATAGGTCTTTCATAATATTTCTATGTTAAACACAAGTATACCTCTACATTATTTTTTCTGAATTTGAAAAATTTAAAAATTTAGCATACACTGCAAAAGGTACATATTTGTAAATCGCAAAATAAATTTTAGTTTAAATAAAATCCTATTAATTGCGAAATGTACATTTTTTTATTCAAAATTCATAAATATTTGTTTATGTATAAATTTCTTCCACCAAAAAAAATTTTGAATAAACAATACTTTGGATTATTTCATAAACCACCAATGAAAAAATATCTTAATAATATTTTTATGTTGATTTAACAATATACCTTTTATAGAAAATAAACTAAAAATATCAATTTAAATAATGCAATGAAACTATTAACCTTGTCTAGTGCATATTCAAAAACAACAAAAACTCAATTGATTTAAATTATACCAAACGCATGAATAATAAAAAGCTTTTATATCACACACATACATACATATGGGAACAGTTAAGGATACAGTGAAGCAGTAGGGCTAGGGGCGCCCTAAGTAGAGTTATCATCACATTCGCGAAAACCCACAGTAAAGTCTTTTAAAATCATAAAAAATTTATTAAATATTATTTTTATTGAGGAAATATATTCAAATATATTTGGTTATCCCTATTTTTTAGGTCCTGAAAAAGAAAAAAACAAATCGTCTATGAGTGACTGTTTTATTTTTTTCCAGTTCAAATATCCTTATTGATATAATGCAAAAATAAAATTCCCCATTTCTCTATCATCATCAGTATCATGATGACTCTAGTCATCTCTTATCATCAGCATAATATAATTCATGCATAAAAATGTTATTGTTTGTATTGTAGTATCCATTTTTATGCTTTTAACTTTAGCATTGTTTGCATTTTTTTTATATTAAAATTTCATTAAAATAAAAATATATAAAACTTTACAGTTATTTTTAAGTTTTTCGACAACAACGAAAAATAGTTTAAAAAATATTTTGTGAAATATTTGTTTACTGTAAGCATTTAGGTAAATTTAAAAATAAAAAGTTATCAAAAATATTGGTTGTTGAATTGTTTATTATAAATATTTAAAAAAAAGACTTATTTCTCATGTACTGTTTATACCCACACCACATACAGAGGTATTATGCGTACTAAAGGCCCATCTTCAATTATACCGATCAACCCCGAATCGCTTCCTGAGTCGAATGGATCGTTTCCGTCCGTCCGGTTTCGTGTCCATGTATTTTTGTGATTAAAGCTCAGGTCACAATTTAAAATGGTATTTTGATAAAATTTGGAACAGATAAACTTTTTGATACTTTGACCGAGCTTGATGCTTAATGTCAATCCTCTAATCCATTTTTTATATAGCCCCTACACAAATGTCATCAATAAAAATAATCATTTTGAGCTGTGACTTCCCAAAAAAAATCTATCTTTACAAAATTTTTTCTCATTTTTTTTATTATTTTAATAACCATTGTGCTGGAAGTAAATGTTATCAGTCAATTTTTGTTTTTGCAGAAGCCCCGACACAAATCATCGTTTAGTTATTAGGTGTGTTCATTTACAGAAAATTATCACTAATTTTCGATAATTATTACTAGTAAGTGTTCATGTACACAAAAAATTAGCAGCTAGAGAGTCAAAAAAGAGCGTAATATGTTTAGAAACAAAAATGTTTCTGATAATTTCTGCTAGTAAAAATTTTACTATCAGAAATTATTCAAGCAATTTAAGTTTAAAATTTTTATAAGTTTACAATAACAAAATACATTGGCTTGCAAGTTTTGACTGTAAAAGTGTTCATTTACTTTTAAATATTTTTGAGAGCAATTTTGAAAATATTTCTCTTTACTCTCTCGTTGCTAGTAATTACTGGAAAGTTATTGAACACAACTATTGTATTCTATCGAACACATAAATGCTATACCTATAGATCAAATTAACATGACGACAAAATGTTCTACTTATTCTTTAAATATTGTTCTTTCTCATTAAAGGTTGCATATACAAGTTGGGCCTAAAAAAGTACATCCGATGTTGTTTGCGATGCGTTTGGCAGTCGACAGGCAGCAGCTGATGCACAAACTGGACTTTTTACGGTGTTTAACCAAAATTCGCCTCAGGGACAACCGGCTGATGGCTAATTGTAAGGCATGGCGTCTGGTCGGCATTTTCGGAGATAGCTCGACATCTTAGCCAACATCTTGGCAAAACGGGCACTGCGGGGCATGCAATTCTCGGCAGCGTCTCGTGTTGTCCCATATTCTTTAAGGCCAGTTGGGCTGGACGACTGGGGAATCAGCGATGGAATTCGCGCTGCTCTAACACCACAGGCGCATTGTTACGCAAAACAATAGACACGATTATTATGCGTTCTTTGGGAGTGTATCGCTCTGGTTTGCTCACTTGTGTTCTACATCTGTCTAGTTTAAAAACATCGCCGTTGCATCGCTGATGTATCGTCTATCGATTTTTTTGAAACATCGATGTAACGTTTGCATTCCTTTTCAGATTTCAATAAAGCAACATCTTAAAAGTTTAAATTTTTTCTAACAAATTTTATTTTTTATTTCTTTTTTAATTTTTGGTTTTAGAAATTTAAATTTATTTTAAATGCTTTTTTAAAGTAATATTTTTTTATCAATGTTAAAAGAAATTTTTGTTTTTGAAAAGGCAAGTTTTTCAACCGATACTAGCTGAGCAGAATGTACTTTGGAAACCAGCTACGGATTTTCTTCATCAGTGCACTTTGAAACATATTATTTTTGTAGGTTAGAATGAAAGCAGTATGCTCTATGTATTAAAGTCTCTTCGGCAACACTTGATTTAGATAACTATTTTCCGAGATATAATACAACCGATGGAGCAGTCTCTTCAAAACGCCCCAAATTTTATTAAAAAAAAAGACTATAACTAATCAAAATAAAATAGTGGTTATTAAGGAAAATTTTTTTTGTTGCATGTTGTAACTTTTTCAAAATTTATGAGTTATGAGGTTATTTCTGGCAGTTGGAATTATTTGGGACTCAAGAAAATTTTTTGATGATTTATTACAGAATTCTACCTACGGAACAGTTGATGGCACAAGGTGATAAATATTCGCAAATCTTTGTGTTGACAGAGAAAAATCCATGACAGTTATGGCACAAAATGCTTATTTCGGAGGACTTTTGAATGGGGGCTTGCTAAAATCTGAACCTATCATAACGATGTTCAGTGTAGTGGTTTAAAGCATAATAATAATCTCTCGTGCATTTTCTGCTTATTTGGCTTAGGTATAACCCAAAATACTTGAAAATTATATGAAAGCTTTGTCTAAGATTAGACCAATCATATCAATTCTTAGTTTAGAAGTTAGAAGCAAAAAGATAAGCAAACTTACAACGTTTTGTGTATAAAGACTTTTTTCCAAACTCGTTTATACAAAACTTCATTAAAAAATCTCTTAAAATATGACCAGTTCTTTGATCACAAAATTAATTAAATACCTAACCAGTATTTTATTATCAAATAATAATACGAAACATACACGAAAAGTAGATTATTAAATGTTTTTCAACTCATTAAATCCAATTGCTTAAGATACAGATTTACAATAATTTTTGTACTCAGGATTTTTTCTTAAACCTTTTAAAACCTAAATTATGCACTTAAACATAAACACATCTGTTGTGCATTTTTATATAATACTGAACGTGCGTTTCGGTAAAACTTTACCTTTTTCTCTTTCTAAATTTACTTATTTGTTAAATAAAATTTCTTATTTTTCCAATATGCTCTAAGTTACATCCTTATAAAAGTAAACCATGTTTTTGTATTTGTATTCACTTATGTTTGCATGTGTTCATTTAAATAAATTATTTAACAAGAATATTTTCTCAATATGTTTTACCTTATTTATATAGTGGCACTCATGTGGAGCGCAATCGAAAAATGTTATTAAATAAAATTTGACATAATAATGATCATGATAATGAAGAAGAGATGCATTGCATATGCATTTGAACGTTTTCTTTTCTTTTTACACGCGAACACATACACACATGTATATTGTTGTACCAAGAATTCTATACACATGCTTTGAATTTGTCTATTTAGCTCCTTACAACAGTGGTTTAAAGAGAGAGAGAAGAAAAAAAGAGGTGGGTGTTTTATTCAACTAGTGTTTGCAAAGGTGCAGGTAAGTTGTTTATTTTAAATAGTTTTAGTCACTTAAGAAAATTTTCTTTACTACTTACTGTTGTATTTTTAGGATTATTTAAGCTTCTTGGTTGATTTTTTTTATCTGTTTCTTTATCTGCCATTTAAGTCAATACTTGTTAAGAATTAGGTTTAAAGTATTAATATGTTTGCTGGTGTGTTTATTTTAAAGTCAAAAATCCATGCTGAATTCTAAAATTAAAAAAGAAAAATTGTATTTTTAAATTGAAACTGCATATGAACTATTAACAAACTACTTTTGAAACTAGTTTCATATTTAATATTTCCTATATTATTCTATCTGCTCCTCATCAAAAATAATTTTTATATTCGTTAACTGCACATTGAAGTATTTTGTTAAGTAGTTGAATGAATGAATTGAAAAACGAAATTACCTTAACGTTACTTAAAGCTACATTACTGAACGCTCGTGCGATTTCTAATATTCCGCTGTTTTATATGTTTAAAGCAGCGGTGTCCTACAAGAGGAGATGATTTATGAGAAAGTGTGTGTGCTATTGGATAAACAATGCAATATTAACCCGTGTCGCTCTTAGTTTTTTTGTATATTGCTCTTCTTGTTATGTTTTATTGGCACTCGTGATGTGTACATGTAAAACGCAATCTGATAGAAACACAAGTAGTGGTAGCCCAAAGGGATCCGTTTTCGTACTTAAGCAACTAAATTCTTAAACACATTGTTTAATAGCACGGTAAAGGATTGCTCCCAAACAAATGGGGCAATCTTATGAAGTTTTGTATATGCTCTATCTAAAAAACTATAACAATTCGGATTGATCCCAGCAAAAACTGACTAAGTACTGTTTTCCCAAACGCGTAAGATGGGGAAACTTTGTGGGCCAATCTTGGATGGCAGAGAGCTAAAGCACTCTTTGAAGGCTAAATAACTTACTGTTAATTTGAAATGAAGGCGAAAGTGGTAAAAACGAGGAGAGGGTTAAAAAGACATGCTTTGGGCTTATAGAAACTCGATTAGTAAGAGTTTAGGGCTAAGGATTAGTTCTATCCACTGAATATAAACGGCGACAATCAAGCCTAAATTACCTACGTTTACTTGTTCTGACTAGATGTTGTCTCAAGGGATAGCCACTGCAAGCCTTAGTTCGTATTACGGGAGCTCTTAGAAGTAGTTCATAAGCTTCCTTTGATAAAATACTGAACTTTCTTTCTCTGGGCCTTCTTGATTAGAACTTTGCGACCAAGAGCACATGGCGTGATTTCCGTTTGGATAATGCTAAACAAACTAACTGAGATAGAAATAGCATGAATAGGATGAAGCAGATTTACCAGAGTCTCCGGCGGGAATAAAAACCGCGACGTCCTGACTGATAGACTTACGCTCTTACTCACTAGTCTACCGGTGCACAGGTAAGGCATTATATTCATAAAATGGCAATTAAGTTTTTTGGGCAACTTAAGGTAGAGTTGCTCTTGAATATAAAATTAATTTGTTTTTCTTGGGAATAAATTTAACCAAAAATCTTGCTTTTTAGAAATCATGTTAAATAAAAATAAATTTTTTATAATTTTTCTCTTGGTAAACTTTCTTTTGTTGTAACACAAGACAAGCAGATGTAAGTGCATTTTCCCAGACTACATATGCCATTGGTAGAACTTATTCACTTTTCTTTTTAAGCTTACATGAATGTCTCAAATATGTATCAACTACGAAAAACCTTAAACCTTTGTTGCTATTTTTTTAACAAGAAACAAACAGAAATGAAACAGCACTGCTAAAAGATAATATTTTATTTTTCACCTTTTATTTACAATGCGTTACAACATGCACAATTTCATGTTTATCAATCGCAGTTAAATATACACACTCGTAACAGTGTTAGTTCATATTCATGCAGTTATACAAAATAGGATGCACATACATACATATATGCACTAAGAAGCACACATTAAAATAAAGGGTATTTTTCAAAAGGCAGGGACTTTGAAATTCGCATGTGCTTTGGCACCTTTAGGTAATTTTCTATGAGAATATGGCACTTAGAGTTCTACCCAAAAAACTGGTTTTATCCAGATTAACTAGAAATATCAAAGTACTTGGCAACAAATATCTTAAATAGTCATAGTTTTCACCCCAACATTCCCTAAATCCTTTGTTAACAGTTATCTCATACGACTATTTATTAAAACAGCCATCTGGATTAACATTTCCCTCAAACAAAAAATCCTTTAACATATGAACGAATTACTTCGTATATTTTACGAAACCTCTTGCTGTTTCACACCATTTAATTATTGGGTGGCATTTATGAAATATAGGAAATTTTACGAAATAAGTTTTATTATTTCAGGAAGTAATTTTATAAATATATAGAAAAAAGTAACAAATAGTTTTGATGTCTCTGAAGCTCCAGTAAAAATTTTAAAAAAATTACGGATTCATAGTCTAAAAATTGGCTTAGAACAAAACTTTCGTATAATTAATTAAATAATAAAAAGCCAATGAAAAATTTTCATAACTAAAAATTTTTTGTTAAACTTTTTTTTGATATATTTAAAAAAATTTGGCATAAATTAGCAAAAGAAATATTTTCGTATATTTTTGCAAGAATTACTTTCAAAAAGATTCAACCCTAAGCAACACCCTTTACATTTGTTATCATGTTTGCTCATGCTGGGTTTTGTTTCAAATTTCGCAAACTATAAAAACATTGTGCCACTAAACTTCAGTGAAACAAATAATATTTTTTCATGACTTACAAAGGAAAGCAGACAGAGAGTTTTTTGTTGTTTCAGTAAATGATAAAACAATTTACAATCGTTGTAGAGTATAAATAACGCTGTTAACCTAGCTCGTATATACTTTAGTTGCTTAGAAGTTTTTAAAGAATTTTTCAATTTTGTGTCAGCAACACAATTTTTGCTTTAATTCTATTTCTAAACCAAATTCTTTTAAGAATGCAGAGTACCCTGTGTTCACTAAAATGCCACAAATCCTTAAGTTATTACTAAGTCTATAAAAGCTATCCAAAATTGGAATATTAATTCGTGACCACCGTATGACCATGTGATATATTATAATAAACAAAGTAGAAATTAAGGACAATTTCCTAAACAACTTTTACGCGAGAGTACTTATTATATCTTTTTGTATTTTGCGACTGATACCAATCCATTTAGAATCACTTCCCACACCGCTCTTTTGCAACCAAAGTACACGTTAAATTGTTATAGATAATATAGTAAACTTCGGCGCAGATAAGTGGTTTTGTATTGAAACCAGCTGTAAATGACATTTTTCATATAAGCCCAGAATAAGCTTTTTAAACTTTAGTATTCGGTAAGATTTGGTTAGGCAATGTTAAACTGGATGGTCGTTAAGATCACACAAAGACCCTTTGGGTCCTTAGTGCTACCAGGCAAGAATAATTGATAACCAGTTTCACTAACTCGCTGTAATTGAATCCAAGGTGATCCACACTCTTTGGGCAAATGCTAGAAGACTTCTCTAAACAGCCCCAGATATTTTCTATTGGAACAAATCAGACCCTAGACAGCTTTCTCTTGAGCGTTTAAGCGCTAGACAGTTACACAAAATATGCTCAACAGCCTTCTTTTCTCCCGATGTACCACAGAATCTACTATCATTGCTGGCCAGTTGTTCTGCTTTCTGGCACGAACCGCTGTCCAACAGTGACTGTTATCATTCCCACAAGGAGTCTACAATCGCTTGCTTGTAAAGACAAAAGAAATCTGTTCGCCCTCAAGTCATAAGAACCCCACATAATATTACTTTAAAATTATTTTATCAAATTAATTTTTTTAAATAACGAATATACCATAGTTGGACTGCCAAACACTAAGTGACTCTTAATGATTTTTTTAAGAAAAAATAGCTCAAATTCACTATTTTCAAACTTCCTAGGCTGACCTGGACGGCAATTTAATTTTGTGTCAAAATTACCTCTTCTGGATCGCAAAAACCATTTCTTACATTCTTAAATCAACAGACTTGCTTTAAAAATAGGAAAACGAAACCTATCATTGAAAAGTAGGAGCGCTTCATTCGGCTGCGCCAGATCTTGGGTATCCTCCATACTAATCTTTTTTATCCCCAGTTTCCAAATGTTTATGTAGATCAACTTAAAACTTCAGGATATAAACTTCTGAAAAGTGAGACATATAAGGATAGCGCAAGGTCTGGCTCATGATTATATTTCAGAGGCTGGAAGCAAAATTTTGAGGATACGGATCTTTGCTAGATCCTTGTGGCAATCTACTGAAAATATAGAAAACAACGCATGAATTTGTTCCTAAAAAACTGATTACTTTTCTGATTTTTAATAGCAATCTGTTTTTAAATATTCCTAATAGTTTCACACCAAGACGTGGTCCGTTGGAGTTGACTTAGCTCAGAAAACCTAATTTCAAAGAATGGACAGACGCGCATTGGTAAGTCGACTTTTTTGATCTATGAGGATGCAAAATAAAACTAGATATGATTTTTGGGATAGCAAGTTAATATTTTTAAAATTAAAATCGAATTAAAAAATTATGTACATACATCTATGTAAAGGATTAAATAATGCAAAGCTAAAAATCTTTGATTTTTCTTTATGAAGTTCTTGCAGCAAAGGCTTGGGATGTGTCGTTATCCAACTTAATTTATATGCAAAAAAAAAAGAAAATTTTATACCCAAACAAAAAAAAGGAACTGATTAATAGAAACGAGGTTAATGAGAACGGTTTGTAAAGCAAAAGCCTTAAACAACTGACTGTTAACAAAATTGTAACAAAGATAAAAAATAAGTTAAGCATATACATTCATATATATATTTGCATATATATGTTGTGTGTACAAGTATGTATATGTACATATTTGCTGCTTTGCTATTCTAATCATTTGCATACATTTAGGCTGCATGCATAACCTCATATGAGCATACATTGTTTATTTTTTTCAGAGTATACGTTGAAAAAAAAACACAGCCAAAAAGAATAAACAAAATGTTAAAAGGAAGTTTTTACAAAAAAAACTTCATAAGAAAAGAGGTCTATAACTTATGTAATGAAGCAAGAGTAATGTGTCAAAATAAGATAAGATATAAGCAAAGCTAAAGATAAACATATAAACGAGTAAGACTAAGCTTAAAATCCTCTAAGAGGTAAATTTAATTCATTCGTATTATCTTTTGCCTTTCGTTTTAATAATTTGGGAAATTAAAATAAAAAATATGAACAGCCAGATCATATTTATTTTTTAAAAACCACTTTTTATCTCGAAAATAATAATAACAATAAAAGAATAAAAATTTAAAATCTTAATTAAAATAATACAAAATTTACAACAATTTTACAGAAAAACAAGTAAGAGCGCTATATTCGGCTGTGCCGAATCTTATATACCCTTCACATTGGTCTTTAAATATACCCAGCCGAGTAATTTTGTACTGCAAATAATATAATAAAAAACCTTGTGCGAGTTTTAAAGTTCATAGAAAAAATAACAAAATTTTAACGTTCATATGAATAATAGAAACAGATGAAGAAGATTTGAGGTCGAAAGTTTTAAAAGTTTTCGACATTATCCATATTTAAAGGTTAATAAAACTTATTAAATGTTCTAGTCCCACTGCTCTTCTCCAACTTTTTTTCCAAAATGTATAAATTATTTGATTATTACTTTTTGTAGAATATTCGAAGTCGATAGCTGTAAAAGTTTTCCAGAAAAAGCGTAACGAAAATTTTATAAAAATTGTTAATTTGTATGGGAGCTACCCCTTCTTCATCCCCCACCCGAAAATTTTTTTCTTTAAAGCGTAGGCCTTGTGTTCCAATTACTTTTTGTAGAACATTTGATGTGGATATCTGTTATAGTTTCCGAGATATAGCGTATCGAATATTTTATAATAATTGTCGATTTGTATGGGAGCTACCCCTTTTTTTGCCCCCACTCAAAAAATTTTTTCCTTAAAGTGTAGGCAATCTTGCCCAATTACTTTTTGTAGAACATTTCATTTCGATATCTTTTATAGTTTCCGAGATATAGCGTATCGAATATTTTATAATAATTGTCGATTTGTATGGGAGCTACCCCTTTTTTTGCCCCCACTCAAAAATTTTTTTTTAAAGCGTAGGCATTCTTGCGCAATTACTTTTTGTAGAACATTCTATTTCGATATCTGTTAAAGTTTCCGAGATATAGCGTATCGAATATTTTATAACAACTGTCGATTTGTATGGGAGCTACCCCTTTTTTTGCCCCCGCTCAAAAAATTTTTTCTTTAAAGTGTAGATCTTTGCGTACAATCACTTTTTGTACAACATTTTAAGTCGATATCTGTTATAGTTTCCGAGATATAGCGTATCGAATATTTTATAATAATTATCGATTTGTATGGGAGCTACCCCTTTTTTTGCCCCCACTCAAAAAATTTTTTCCTTAAAGTGTAGGCAATCTTGCCCAATTACTTTTTGTAGAACATTTCATTTCGATATCTTTTATAGTTTCCGAGATATAGCGTATCGAATATTTTATAATAATTGTCGATTTGTATGGGAGCTACCCCTTTTTTTGCCCCCGCTCAAAAAAATTTTTTTTTTTGAAGTGTAGATCTTTGCGTACAATCACTTTTTGTAGAACATTTTAAGTCGATATCTGTTACAGTTTCCGAGATATAGCGTATCGAATATTTTATAACAATTGTCGATTTGTATGGGAGCTACCCCATTTTTTGCCCCCACTCAAAAAATTTTTTCTTTAAAGTGTAGATCTTTGCGTACAATCACTTTTTGTACAACATTTTAAGTCGATATCTGTTATAGTTTCCGAGATATAGCGTATCGAATATTTTATAACAATTGTCGATTTGTATGGGAGCTACCCCATTTTTTAAGCCCACTCAAAAAATTTTTTCTTTAAAGTGTAGATCTTTGCGTACAATCACTTTTTGTAGAACATTTTAAGTCGATATCTGTTATAGTTTCCGAGATATAGCGTATCGAATATTTTATAACAATTGTCGATTTGTATGGGAGCTACCCCATTTTTTGCCCCCACTCAAAAAAATTTTTCTTTAAAGTGTAGATCTTTGGGTACAATTACTTTTTGTAGAACATTTTATGTCGATAGCTGTGATAGTTTCCGAGATATAGCGTATCGAAGATTTTATAACAATTGTCGATTTGTATGGGAGCTACCCCATTTTTTGCCCCCACTCAAAAAAATTTTTCTTTAAAGTGTAGATCTTTGCGTACAATCACTTTTTGTAGAACATTTGATGTGGATATCTGTTATAGTTTCCGAGATATAGCGTATCGAATATTTTATAACAATTGTCGATTTGTATGGGAGCTACCCCATTTTTTGCCCCCACTCAAAAAAATTTTTCTTTAAAGTGTAGATCTTTGCGTACAATTACTTTTTGTAGAACATTTTATGTCGATAGCTGTGATAGTTTCCGAGATATAGCGTATCGAATATTTTATAACAATTGTCGATTTGTATGGGAGCTACCCCATTTTTTGCCCCCACTCAAAAAAATTTTTCTTTAAAGTGTAGATCTATGCGTACAATTACTTTTTGTAGAACATTTTATGTCGATAGCTGTGATAGTTTCCGAGATATAGCGCATAAAATATTTCACCAAATTTGTGCAATTGTAGGAAAAATACCCCTTCCCCTGGTCCTATCTGAACAAACTTTTTCCATTATTTAGGTCCCTTCTTTAGGAGTATCCGTGCCAAGTTTTGTGGCAAGAGTGATTATACTTACTGAGATATATGGGGATATATGCACGGATTTTGTCCTAAAAAAAATGGGTTACTCTGGGTTTTCGCTTATATCTCGGTCAATAGTGAACCGATTTTGCTGATTTTAAATAGCGAGTGTTAGCGGGATATTTGTAATCGTTTGACACCATTAACTGGTCTGTATCTTTTTATTTGACTCCGGAAACTTGATTTCAACAGACGGACAGACGGACAGACAGACAGACAGACAGACGGACAGACGGACAGACGGACAGACGGACAGACGGACATGGCTATTTCAACTTCCCTATCTATAAGGATCCAGAATATATATACTTTATGGGGTCGCAAATGAATAATAAAGAAATTACAAACGGAATGACAAAGTGATATATACCCTATCACTATGTGAAGGGTATAAAAATAGGAAAATAGATACGGATATTACTAACTAATGATATGCAGGTAAAGCCAGTTATTTGTTCAAAACTATCTTAAGTTTATACTAAAGATCAGCGTATACTTAATATAATCTATAAAAATATTTGATATTAAATATTCATCATACGCTTTAGTTTGAACTATTTTTACTGTATGTACTTATAAAAATAATTTTTGAATAAAAAACTGTAGATGACAAATATTTTGGAATTTTCAAAGAAAATAATCATGTAAAAGGAAACATCTTAAGGTGGAGTTAAGTGCACTATTTTTATGGTATTAAATTAGATTTTTTTAAATGTTTTTTTTTAAATTTCATTATAATAATAAAAATTTTTTGATTTTAAAAATAATAACTGTTTTTTTTTTTGATAGTTTTGGCAAAAAATATTGTTATATTTTTAGTTTATATAAAGTAACGGTTATTGTTATCATAATTGATTTGTATGTAAATTTATAAATAATTATTATTCCGCACCAACAAAATAAAAATTAGAATATTATGTATTTTTTTTTAAATATTAAATATTAAAAAAAAAAATTTTAAAACAATTTTTTAACAAAATTCATAAAAATTAAAATATAATTATTATTTTTTGGAATAATTTTTACGATCCATACTAAAAAAATGTTTTTTAATTTTTTTTGCCAAAAACAGTGATAAAAACTCAAAGACAGAATTTTCAATTTTTTCTATTTTTTTAGTTTTGTTTGGCTAAACTTGAGTGGCCGGTTTCTTTTTTTAGGCCTCAAGAATTTCGAAAATATCAGTGAACACCTCAAACTGTGGCATTAGTTGTTTTTTTTAAAGCTGATTAAAATTTGGTTATAACGCTAAACCATATTTTTTAATAAAATACCTAACACACCATTTAACTACACAGAAAAAAACCCGCTTTCTAAAATCAAGAATTTTATTCTTGAATCAATCCTTTTTTGGCTTAATTGTGGCTAAAAGTAAGAAATTCGTACTTGAAAAATTTAACTTGAAGTACGAAATTTCTTACTTGATTTAAGAAAAACCGTACTCACCGTACTTTTGACACCGCTTTGGCTTGATTAAAGTAAACTCTACTTAGTTTATTCTTTGTGTGTAACACTATATATAATATAATATATTTTATAAAAAACTGTTTTCCTAGACTTTCTATTTTTAAAACTAATTTTTTATGTAACCATTTTTTTGCCTTGTCGAAGTATGCTTGCAAAATTAAGAGGTGGTGGCCGCGATAAAGCCCAGAAGTCAATACAGTAAAAAATGGAAAATATTTTAACTCTTGTTTTTATTAATATTTTTAAGTGCCTTTTCTTATAAAATGACATTTTTGTATGTTTTTATTTTATGAAGAGAAAGTACGTAAATGCTTATCATTCATTCTTATGCATCTATTACCCCTTTTTAAAGAAATAATTTAGAATACACTTTCAAATTAGCCGGTTAACTACTACTATTTATATAACATATATTAAACCTTTAAAACTAAATTTAAGTAAAACCCAGATTTTAAAGCTGAAATATCAATATGTAATCAAGATGGCTATCATTAGAGCAGAGTTATGATTGCAATAGAATATTCCAACTCTGAATCTGATTGGCAAAGAACACAGTTGCAATTACAAGTTTGTTTTCTGGGTGTACGTTAAACTTCAAATTATTGTTCCTTGTAGTAATCTAGCATAAAAAAGTCTACATTTTGTATTCAAACCATTGAATTTGATTTCTCGTATTTCTTATATATTATAGTAAGTACAAGGTGTTTAATCTCCTTTAAGAGCTCCATACAAAAATTTATTAAGATTATAGGAAAAATGTTGTGAATTTTAGGTTTGCTTGAATTTAAAAACATATTTTTTTTCGAGTATGTCCTCACTTTAACGAACCTGTGTGTTTGTAATTTCGCTTAAATCAAAACTTAAAACAAATGTTGAATTTTCTCTTGTTTTAAAACAAAAAAAAGGTGCCAAATCACCGCATTCGTTTCAAATCGAAATATTACTTAAGAGGAATTCCAGTAAAAATTTTTCAATGTCGATTTAAGTCGAGTGTTACGATTTAGCCCTAGGAATAAGACCAAGCTTTCTAGATTTTGGTAAAAGTAAACTGAAAGGTACAAAAATTTAAAGATCATTTGTTTAATTCTTTTTTATTAAATATTCATAAATTTTTAAAGATTTTATATGTACATATAAAATTTACACAGTACTTAACATCCAGGTTTAATACAAATCATTAAAAAGCACACAAACGTCATTGCTTGACACGTTCCTTTTTTAACCACCCAATTTTTGTAATTCATAAAGCGACAATGTATATTTTATTTTAAAAAAAATATTAAAAACAATAAAAATAATAAAGCAGAAAATTTACTGTTGATCAAACCCGACCATATTGTGCAAATATGTTATTTCATTTTGAAGCAGTTAATCAGGTTAAATATATGGATGTAATTGGAATTCATGTAAATTATGATTTGTTCATAACAGAATTCTATTTAAAATTCTGGACTCACCTTCATCACACACAAAAGGCTTTGTCCAAATTGGAAAGCAAAGGTGCGACCTGTGCTTTGACTAAAAGAATACATGGATACCCAGCTAGATTGACGGATGACAGACAAGCTTAAATCCACTCAGAAAGTGATTCTGAGTCGATCTGTATACTTCAGGGCTTGTTGCAGACTATTAGTTTTACGTGTTACAAACATCTGTTCAAACGCATAATACCCCTACTACGTATGAAGTTTGACTATAATACTTAGCAACAAAGCAAACATGCACTATTGCTGTTGTATTCGCTTAAACTATTTCAAAAAAATTTATAATTAATTATTTCACGTTATTGCGCGTTTTTTTTCTTTGTATTACTCCTTTATACTTTAAATATTTACAAACGTTAGCATATATGACCCAAAAAATGTTTTCGTCTGTAATATATAAAAACAATTTCGTCATGTGTGTTGCTGCATTTTTCATCTTTTATCTGTTCAAGTTTATTCTTTTTTAATTTAATATTTTTGTATGATATACAGCAGTGTTGGTTAAGAATTTTCATCGATGAAAAATTTAATCAATTAATAATTTAATAGTATTAAAAAGCATATGGACGAACTACTTAAAAGTAGTGGAAATAATTACTTAAACTGTGTGATAATAAGCGCTTAATTTTAAGGATTTAATGGAAAATTAAATTTATTTCATTATTATTATTAATATTGTTTTTTTTTTAAATCGGTCTTGTTAAAAGTACTTTAATGGCGCACATATATTTTTAAAGCAATATTTTTTTATTAAAATTTTATTGAAAACATTCATACACTTACTTGTATGATAAAATAACACTTAATTGCTCTTTAAATTAAAAATGAAAGCTATGAATCTGGAAACTAAGTGTTGAAAACTTTTTAAATTTAACGTTTCTTCAATTTTTTTTTTTGATTTTGTGGAGATTTTTACAGAGTTTTCCAATATTTTTCAAACGGAGCAACAATATAATAATAATGATTTTAATTGTTTATTGGATATTTAATTTGCATAAATCACCATTATCATAAGCGTATTTAAATTAACAAAAATTATTTAAATTTTTTTCTAAAGTCTGATCGATAACAACAATTAAATGCAAATTAAGTAAAACAAAACGTCGTTGTTATAAATAAAATTTGCAAAACAAATTTAATTCAATTAAAGCTTTATTATCTGGGATTATAAAATGATATTCTAGCAAATTTCCAAAAAATACCTGCAAGTGTGCTTACATAAATAGAATGCGTATATAAATAGAATGAATTGAAACTGAATATTAAATATTGCTACAAATTTTTGTTTAGGATAAAATATGACGTATATGCCATTGTTAAGTTTGCTGGTTAATAATTATAATTTAAAAGTCCCAGTACTGTAATGGGCCGATGGAATAGTTACTCCATATATCTTTAATATCAACGATGATCAGCGGTAAAGGGACAGATTGTAATTTTGTGAGTAACAATTGTATATTTTTGTTGATTAACATTGTTTGATTGTAAATATCGCAAAATGTAAATAATCCAAAAACCAATCTTTAGTAAACTGTGAAATTGTGCATATTACAAAAATTTCAGAGCTTGACATCTTTCAATATAATCGAGATACCAAAAATTGGATGTTGGTGGCCACTACCCCATGCATTTTAAATTTCTAAACTGAGGCCCTTATTATGAGCAGCATTCTATGTTCGATCTTTGTTGGTTTTTGAATACCAGCTATCGAATGTCAATTTCGTATTATGGGCTGGCATATCTGTCGAAATTTTCATTGCGCACCGAATTTTCTATCGAATGTATTTTTGCTTTCGACAAAGTTGTGTAATGGGTGAAATAGCCGTCGAATGTTGGTCATAAAATCAAACTTGTCGCTAGGTTTGAAGTCGATAGCTATTCAAATTTTTTAAAATAGAAAATTTTACAAAATTTTAACGTTTGTATAAGTGATGCTACTTCCAGGCTTCAATTACACAAATTTTTCTTATAAATACCTTATAGAAGGTTTAAGGTTAAAAGCCTTAATACTTAGTTTACAAGATATAGCGCAGCAGTGAAGGCCCTTGCTATATTATTTTACAATATAAGATTTCGAAAAATAAGCTTATATCATTTTTGTTGACCTTATTATTTTAAGACAAATTTTTTCTTCTTATTCTGGCTTAAGTTCGTTATATAATTTCTTTTTATTAGAAGATATTAGTATAAGTAAAACAGAAAGAAAACAACTATTTGTTACTATTGATATCAATAAGTACACTCCACTAAAAAAATTTTTGGTGCCCAAATAAAAACTAAATTTTCCATCACTGCTGTATATTAGTTGGTGTAGCTTTACACATAACACCCCACAACGACAACAGCTAAAACAAAGTATCGTTAAGGCAGTTTGTTGATATTTTATGTTTGTGTGTGTAATATTTTAATTGTTTGTGTTTGTTTAAACAAATATGCATGTTTAACTGTGCGTACAATAACAGTAAAATATAATTGAATTACAGATGACAGTAAAAAAGAAACAAATAAAAAAACATAAATATTAATTTCATACTCTGGCCACATACAAACATGTTTAAACATGTTGCTGAAAAATAATACGACTAATTTTTTAACACCGAGTATGGTCAGTTTTGTTAATGTGTTTTTGTTTTTGCTTTAATAAATATTCAATAAAACACCATTGGGATAGAGCGGTATTCGAGGAAATTATAGCCTAAAATGTTAATTAGAGAATGAAGTTAGTATGGAGGCTATGACAAAACATTTGCCAAATATTATCATTTTGAACAGGTTTGGCCAGTAGACCAAAAAAATTAAAATGTGTCAAATTTATTTATTAAAATCTTTAAAATTGCTGGCTGTATTGGTCTTAAGAATATATGGTCATAGGCGGAGAGTCAGGTGATTTTAAATTAAGTAACAGAAAAGCAGTTCTGCATGACCTTAACATCAACTTTAAAATGCGAAGGATATAATCCAACCCAATAGAATTTAATACCAAAAGTTATTCATCAGCATTTTTTCAACAGCTATCGTAGTTCAATTCTCAGTTTCTAGTTTCCAGATGCAAATAGCAAAGCTAATATTTTTTCTAATTTTTCCAAGCACACACACTCAATCTTTTACAATACGTGTGAAAAAATTGTATAAAAATTTAATTTTTAATTTAAATGTTCAACTTATGATTATTAAAATATAAAAAACAAAAAATACCCTGATAGACAGCGATGCCAACTTAGCTACTTTGGAGCTAGATTTTGCTCTTTTTAACTGCTTCTAACTCGAAAATTTTCCCTTTAGCTCTTTTTTTAAAAAAGGAGCTAACACAGCTCTTTTCAACTTGGAAACGGCACGTTTAGCACTTTTTGAATTTTATAGTTAATTCTTCCGTTTTTACCCTATTGTTTTGCCTTTGTGGCATTTACGGAACATACAAAGATATTCAATGATTTATTTCATTTATTATAGAGCCTGACAAAATAAAATTAAATATAAACTGTTATCTACGATATAACTTTGAGAACGCATGCGAAAATTTTAATATATGTAACTGTATCAGATAAACATATCGTTGAACGTAATTTCGAACAGTTCATAAAAACTCTATTATTTCTCTAAATTATTTCCAACAAATTTTAAGATGTTGGAATAAATTTCGGCATTTAGCATAACAAATGTTTTTTTGCAGGATTTAGAAAATACTTTAGGTGCTAAAAAAGAAATTGAAGATGATTTAAAAGAAATTGAAGAGCTGTAAAATTGCTTAAAAAATTTAAAATTGTACCAGTGGAAAAATTTAGATAGAACCGACTAATTTTGGATTGAGGTGCATCATTGCTTGTTTTAAAAATATTATCGTATTCATATTATAATGCTAAAGTGGAAAAACCATTCAGTGCTATGATCTTTTTTAAGAATAAACTAAGAAGCCGCATGGTTTTGAATAAGGCTAATAGTTTAATTCATATAAAATATGGTTTGCAAAAGTGTAGCACCTGCTGTTTAAACTACGAGTTACTAGCAAGCGCATTTGTAAAAATAAATTCAATTAAAACATATAGTAAACAAAATTTTTTTTATACTTATTTGTGTAAGTTTATGGTCATATTGTTTATGTTGATAAACATTTGTATCAATTGCTGGTGTGAAATAATTTTATTTAATATTATTTTTTTATATATTTTTTTTCTATTATTTTTAGTTTGTAAAAAAAAATCTTGAACTACAAATTTAATAATAAATACATTTATAGATTTAAAAATGAAAATATCCTCAATTTTCTAATTTAGCTCTTTTTAGCTCTTTTTTACTACTCGGTAGGCTGTTTTTGCCTCTCAATTGTTGGCATCACTGCTGATAGAAGTAAATGATTTTGAATTTGTGTTTTTGATTGATTAAGTGTGCGATATAATTTTTCAATGCATGATCTTATTAAGGACAATATTTTTTGCTATCTGTTAATAACTGACTTATGCACTTCTAAAAATTTTGCAACTATTTAGGAAATATTAAATTAAATTTTTTATATCAATTAATTGTAATTTTTCTTCCCTTAATTGTGTCTTTTTTTCTTAGAGAAGTAATTCCATTCTGTTTTCTGGATTTTATAAAACTGATGAGGTGCTACACTATAGCTCACTGCAACAGCATAAACGTTTTGGGCAATATGCAGTTTTGCCAAATTTTCTGGTTTATCTAGCCCTTGATTTTCTTATTTTATCCTTGAGGATGAGGAACCCAAAAAACACCAAGTCTTCTACTTTAGTTTTAAGTGGAAACTGGTTTTTGTTTTCAATTTAAAATTTTTCCACATATGAATGTATGTATGTACATAATTACATATGTATGTACATACAGATGTACATACATATGTATATTGAAAAAATTTCAAAAAACTAAATATTTTATTTTGAAACGTCAAAAAGGCTAATAACAAAATTTATACTTTCTTTTTGTCAAAGAAAAATGTTACCAATTGATTATTTTAGGAGTTGAACATGTAGTATTTTTTAATTGGATCAGCAAAAGGGAACCTATAGTCGGATTACAATTTTGCCTTTTTCTCAGAAAAGAACAGAAAGAAGGAGATAAGACAGCATTAAGGCAACATTTCTAACAGAAAAAAAACTTATTTCAACATTTACATGTCTTGTCTATGTTAATTATGTAAATAAAGATGCTGCTGTTTACTAAGTGCAATAAAACGCAAGTTACACCAATAAATAAATGTTTTAAAATTCATGCAAACAAAAAAAAATTAATAAAAAATTTTGTATTTAATACATATTTTTATTACTAATTTACCAGTTGTTAATTTCAAAAGACCGCATTAAGTTCATCAAAAGTCATCTCTTAATTATTTTTTTTCGATTTTGCATTTTTTTTAAAATTGTTCTTAAACTTTTTTATACTTTATTAAATTAATTTAATTAATTCACATTTAGACGATTTTTTTGTAAACACTTCTTATTCAAACTTAATTTTTTTTAATGGCAACACTGCTTTATTAAAAATTTTTTTTTTCATTTTAATATTTTGAGTTTAGAACTTCAAGCACTAGCAGACGATGAAATCTGCATTTAAAGTTGGTTTTAAAAATCTTTGCGTTTGGGTTTTAAAAACGCACAAAACTAACTGAACGTGTGGTTGGTAAACTTATGAGAATGGTTTAATTGTGCGAGGGGTTTTTATACCGGTCCACAAGCGCAAGCGATGAATTTTCCGGGTGGGGATATGCAAAAAAGATAAAAAAAGCAAGGCAAACGAAAAAAAGGAAATGCAAAACACATAAAAAAAATATTGATACTATACTAGGAAAAAAACGAGGTGTAAAACTTTACTTACACACACTAGATTTGGGAAAATGAACTGATAACACAGCAGAAAACAAGTACAATTTACATTAAAATGCATTTTAAGGGTTGCAGCAAATAAAAAATCTCATTTATGCCGCTATACAGCAGCCAAGCATCAACAATCACACATCAAATATTCATTTAATGGCATGCAGCATCTTGAACTCTCTCACAAGAATTCATTTTAGTTCATTCTCTCCGATTTGCAGGCACTAAAAAGCTTTAGAGTACGAGATGCTGCGCAGCTCACAAATGCAACCTCTCTCAAAGTTTACTCATTGTCACAAAAAGCTTCTGTTATCCTTAACATTTTGCCTATATCCTAAATTATGTATTCAACCGTTAATTTCTTTAAGGTTGAATAGTTAAAAGCTCTTTACATTTCTTTCTTCATCTCGTTTAAAATCGTTTAACAACTCGTTTCAATTCGTCAGCTGTCGTTAGCCGTTCGTTTGCTATTCATTTTGTTAGTAAACTTTTGCTTTATTTCCCCTTATTCTCAATGGGCTTTTGTATTTGTTCAACTTTAAAATATGCGAAATAAACAGCAGCGATATGAAAAAAGTTCACGTTTTCATGAAAGTTTCGTTGTAATGATACCTATTGTTTAGTGAAAGTCTTAGTTAATTTCCGTTAACTTGCTTTCTTTTTACAGGAAAAATTCATCAAAATGCAAAAAAAAACTATGAAAACTGTTAACTTGGTAAGTAATTAAAAATAATTTCAAAAATAACAATTTATGTTTTCAATGCATTCTCTGGCATTGGAAAAATATGATTATGTAATGCATTTCAGAGGTTTAATTAAAATTTTAAATTAAAATTAAAATGAATAAACATGAACGAGGTAAAAAGGAGAAAAAATTTCGTTTAAAAATTAAAAATTCTTTAAGGAGATAATTTATTTAGTTTAATATGGGAACTGCGAAGACAGGTGTTAATGCCAGGTGAAACCTGGGCGTTCTTTTCGTTAATCACCTTGGGGACTTAAGTCAATGGCAGTCTCGGCTAAGCAGATTATTTGCAACTTTACGTCCACTTTAATCTTTGTCTTTGTGTTTTAATTTCCATAAAGGAATATCCGGTGTTTGCCCATAATTAAGCATTGCAGATATGTAGATTAGTAGTTGGGTTGTAAGAAATCGATTGGAAACCTGATTTTTTGCAACCACAATGAGCTTAATTTTATGACATTTATCCTAAAAGAGCAACTAACTTCAAGCAGCTCCTGAAAATGCTTAGTTTGTTATGCCACGAAATGTACTGCAAGTACCACATGGAATAAGGTTGGTTAAAAGTTTGTCGAGCTTATATAACGCGGCACTCAATGTTCCTTTTTAAGCCTACGTTTATTAGTATTGAACTTTTCAAAGCGCAAAAAAAAGCGTAACATTTTCGCTGTTGATGCATTTCAAGGTGTGTCTATGCAAGGTAGTAGCGTAGCATCAGCTGATTATTGTATGCTTGCAACTGCTAGATGTCAAAAGCTAAATACTTTGCTTGTTTGTTTGTGTGCTTATTTGTTTTAATTTTTGACAATAAGTTGTTTGTTCTCTAGTTAGCAATGTAAAAATATCATATGGTTGCTGGTTTTGTATTTGCAGTAATTATGATATCACCTTGTATAGATACAATTACTTACTTACTTACGATTCAAATCGAATGCCGTTATTTGCCCCCAGGTGTTGCAAGAAATGATATCTTAAGCACCGAATATGCTTAATTCTGTCTCTTCCTATTTTTTAGTACATCGTAGATCCTGCAATGATCGCTGGTCAGTTCCATTACTTGACTTGTGGATATCTGCACCCAAATACAATATTCTGCAGCACTTACAAAGCTCGCTTTAATCATAGCCAAGTTTGTTTTTGACTGCGATTCGATTCCAAGGATACTTGGCTGGCAGTTATGCATATTTTGTGGAATGCGTACTACAATATACATATAAATAAGCCGCTGATAGTGTTATTAAAGGCCAGCAACACCGCAGACTTTAATTTTTTTATGCAGGACTTCAACCGAAAGAGGCAGGAAACAAACTAACAACAGTTCTAACCCGTCTTAGGTCTTAATTTGATTGAGAATGGGGGGAAAAGTTCTCTCTAAGGCCAGAAACTTACTCTCCTCTCAAAGTTTTCTTCTGAGATTAAAAAACAATTCTCTGGGCATTGGTAAGAAAACCCCCACTTTTTCTCCAGATTGCCAAAGTGCTTTCTGCCCTATATCAGGGGTCAAATCATTGTTTTCGATTCGAATCGAAACTTTACTCGATCGATCGATTCGTAAATGCTTTTTATATACTTATTTTAATATGTGATGATTTGGCTTTTGCACAGGGAATTTAGATTGTGTGTGAGCCAGTAAGTTCAGAGATGTGCTTTTACTATAACTTGCTAAAAAGAATAGGGCTGAGTAAAGATGGTACACGCCTGGGTATTCAGACTACGAGATCTCTAGAAATATCTAGACATTTTTTGCCTAGGCTGGAAAAAGTAAGCCTACTCCTTATTAATGGCAGAAGATATCTGGAGGCCACAATTGGGATATTGTGGACACAGCAAAGTGAGATATATGTCCAGTAAATAGAAAAGGAAGACAATCTTCCGATTTCTGCAGATCACACGAAGATGAAAAGACATTGGAAACTATGGAACACGTTATCTACCCAAGCACAAGGCTGAGAAATACCGTCGGGGAATGCATTTACAAAGCGTTGGTCTTTGTTATTGGCTGAGATGTATAATTGGATCCATTAAGGGTATTAGGTGGCCATGTAACAGTGATAGAAATTTCTCGCAATTAACCTTCGTACAATTCACTATTGAAATGACTCTTTTAAATAGCAATCGTAGACTCCTAATTGTGAGTCGTTATTTTCCCGCACAAAGTCGTAAATAATTTGACTTGCCGTTTGACTCCTATCGATCATTCAAACGTCAAAGGTGTCTTACAATACAATACAATGTTCCAGCCAAGAAGAATAATATAGTGACAGGAGCCGATGCCTTATCAACGTAGCTGCTTAAAACCGGAGATGATGAGTTGGTAAAAAGCCTGCATCAATGGACATGGATGGACAGCTATCACCTTTTCGTCAATTATATTGCTGCTTTTGATAGTCCAATCTGTAAAAAGTTGTTTAAGGCCATGTCTGAATTTAACATACCTGCAAAGCTCATCAGAACAACAGATACAAAATAATCCGTAAAGATCAGAAAAGACAGCTCACAGATAATTTCCAACTAACGGGTCTTCCAACAAGGTAACTGACGCAGCAGTAAGAAACTACACACGCTGAGGTATGGGCACTTGTTTGGAGTGTTTAAGAGAAAAAGTAGAAAAAAAGATATATCGACCAATCTATGTAGGCAGATAATATCGTCATCAAAGAAGCCTAGAGCTGTATGAGCCACGTGCCAACATCAATCAAGTGAAGCTCGTAAAAATCTAAGGATTGCGCTGGCTTAGTCGTGTTGTGCGAATGGATTAAAATGCTTCAGCGAAAAAGCATTCGAATATGATCTCATGGGAAGACGCAAAAGAAGACAAGCCTCCGTTGAACAGACTAACTCCAAGAAAACCTTCTCAAAACTAATGTCAGTATTAGTATTAAATAAAAATATATTCCCGCCGAATTTCACATCATTATTCCTTTTTAGACATTTGAGATGCATCAGGTACTTTAAATAAAAAGACAAGGAAACGACTTCAACAAAACATTCTAAGTGGGAGGTGCTTTCGTTAGTGTTTCCTTAATATTAGTTTTAAAAAATAGACTCGAATTTTTGCAAAAGACCATCTCAAAGAAATTAAAAAAAAAATACCTAAATTAGCCTTTTTGTCATATAATAATTTTTTGCAGCAAAACTAACTGAGAATTAAGCTTCCAATTTGAAATTATTCTAAATGTTTTAAATTCAACCTTAAAATTTGTACTTTTTAGGCGTAAAAATTACATTTTATGATATTTTAATGTAATATGCAAATTTTTGTTTAAAATTTTTAGCGGGTCCATAAAATTCAATATTTTTTTCTGTATTTTATTTAAAAAAATATATAATATTTTTATTAACTTTATAATATAAACGCGTACAGATTTATGACACCACTTAATTTTGTTAACAATTTAAATCCATTATCGATGAATTCGTCAAAATTTATAACGAATAAAACTTATTAACATATGCAAGTATGTATGAACGTATGTTTATTAAATAATGAACTTAACGATAACAATCAAATTATTACTAAAGAGGCAACGAAAAAAACTCAAACACAGCCACGTAAAAAACATTTAGTAACGCGAACACGTACGTACATTGAGAACAAACAAGTGTATGATAGCAGTGGTAATAAATACGGAAGCGGAAATGCATAAATTTGTTATTTATATTAAATACAACCTACACACACACATACGCACGCACCCAACCATTCACAATTCCAAACGTGCATAAATAAACTGTTATAATGGGCAATTTTTCTAAGCACTCTGTGCTTAAGAAAAAGGCAAAAATGAATAAAAATTGTGAAACAGGTAAAAAGAAATCAAAGAATTGACACGAACACCGTTTTAACGACCACAGAGCAAACACACATTAAAAAAAGATACGAACAAATCGGCAAACTGCCTTATTAGACACACACACCCACAACATATTAAATCAAATAAATTTTTCTTAAATAGAAAAGCACTTTTGCCACCTTTAATGCACATTAAAAGTATGCACGTAAGATTAGCAATTATTAATGCGAAAAGAAAAATATGTTTTTTGGGAGAAAGGGTATAAGAAATCCTGAGCGAATCTTAAAAAAGTTTTACATAAAATACATGTAAATGTGCTAAAAAATAATTTGAAATGTCTGCTGTTTGCTGTAAGTTGAAAACGTAATGATGTGTTAACAGCCAAATAATCACAACAATGACATTCGATAAGCATCGCAATTTTGCCAAAAGCAATTGAATATTTTCTTCCAAATAACAATTTTTTTTTTCTTGACATAATGCGCTTCGTACTAGAGGAAGTACTTTGTGCCTAAATATATCCATTGCGATATCAAAATTATTATTATATTAACACCGAAAGTTATTGTTCAAGTTACACCTTTAATTAACCAATTGACTCATTATTGCTTTCATGATCGATTGTATGAAGTCTGTCCGAACTTCAACCTGGCTGAATCATTTTTATTAAAGTTATTCAAGAAGTTCTCAAAATAATTAAATTCAAATGGCCCCCACCCTCGGTGACACCTGTGCGACATCTTATCAAAAAGTTATTCATAACTGCCTGGAGAGCTACAGCGGGAAATGCCTCAATTGTCGTTCGAGTTGATTGTTTTAAATCATCCAAATTTGTTGGTTTTCTTCTGTAAGTTTCTTGTTTGCAACGACCTCACAACAGGTTGATAAGTTATGTTATACAAGTGCCTCCTCGTGGTACCAACCGGGCAACTTTCAGTTACTGAAAAGCTAACAGACATGGCTAAATTGAAAACAGTCTGCCTTGGGCTTAAAGTGATCAGTGGGTATAACTTACTGGTCTGGCTTGAGGCAGGTTGTCCTTGTTGTCGCTGTGTCATGTACATCGCCATTAAGTGGCACAGCAATACAAGGCTCTAAGGGTACCAATACCTTATCTGTGTTAAAAAGAAATTGGTAGAAATTGTACGGAAGAAGATTTCCGAGGCTGACCAGAGTCCTATCTGGTACCACGGGAATCAATTGGCCCCATGTGCTTACCAGTGCATGAACTGATTAATGATGAGGTCTCTTTCGGGAGTTCACGTGGTGGCTGTGGTTATCCCCAAGTGGGGCAGCTGAGAACAAAAGTTAACTTAAGGATCTCAAGATAGAGTCTCTAGTTTTGTCGGATCTACCCAGGCACATGAGCAACTGTTGAAGTAGGCTAATAGCTGAAAAGGTGTAAGTGTGTTGGGAAGTAGGTGAATAGGGAAATTAGCTACGGCTGGGGACCCTGGGATTTAAAATAAGATCCCGTCAAAGTAGTAGCAAATAATGAAAAGGCCGGCATTGGCATGTTAAAGCATGTGCGTGACTCGGTCCTTACTGGCGGTGAGAAGATTGTGAAGCATTGAAAATTAATGAATGAAAATGAAAAGAGATCCTTCTAACAAAACTGGGTGTCACATTTATTGGGTTTGACATAATAATCATAATCTTTCTTGCTTAAGGTTGGGTGCTGTTTCACGAGCGTGTGGAGATGTGTCTTGTCGGCGCGGATCTGTTTTGATTATGAAGAAGCGAGATAAAAACTAGAGACGCAATTCGGGTATAGATAGCCCAAAAATCATTTGCTGTAAGGTCAGGAGACCTATAGGCTAACGGAATAGGGAATTTCTTGAAATTAGCTTATTGGGGAATTTTCGTCATATTTCTCTAATAACAGACGTGCCTATGTGACTAACTACCCCAACTTGTTGAAACCGCGCAGATTAGAAAGAGGTTCTCTTTCAGTGTAGTTCAAGAAAAAAAACCTCCTTAAACATTTTTAAGAAACGGCCTCAATTGGACGTAATAGTGAAATTGTTTTCTTTAAAAATTAAGGCCCAACAATGAATCTTGATGCAACTGCACACCATACTGTGCAGCTAATTCGATGCAATTGGATTTCATGTAGTACCTGTCGGTAAAACTTACTCCATTTCCAACAATTTCATTGCCGTTTAAATAAAAATGTGCCTCATCAGACTTAAAAATGCAACTCAAGATAAACATCAACCCCTGCTGCCATTTGAGCGAATCGGAAAGTCTGCTGTGTTCAGTTTGTTCGACGGTAAGGCTTTCTCGCGATTGTGCCACGTTCGGCAAAATTATTTACGAGTCTCATAATAGTTCCTCTGTTAGAAGGAGTGTCGCCAAAGGTTCGCTTATATTCTCTTTAGACGAAAACTGCGGACTCTAAAGCGTGAAAGGGGCACCCTATCGAAATTCCTGTTTCATTTTACCAATTCTCCATTTTTGTTAAATCTAAAGACTAATCTATCAAATATGACCAAATAGGGAACCGATTGGTTGCACAAAACAAAGTTATTACGTTTTTTTGTTAGCAGTTTTCGCCAGCCAGCCCGTATATCAAACATTAAGAGGCGAATGATGAACACGTTATTTCTAACAACCTGCGAAAATTTACCTTACGCAAAGTAACTTCCTCTCCAATTTTATTAACAACCATATGGTGCCTCAACGATTTGAGACAAAATACCTTAACATTCACCTGGACCGTCGCCTTACATGCGAAATTGACGCAAATGAAACTTAAGGCTGCACAAATCCACTGGCTAATTGGGAGAAACTCAGTGCTTCGTCTTGACTGTAAACTTCTACTCTACAAATTGATTTTGAAACCGGTATACAATTATGGGACACTGCTTTCGCCTCTAACATCGAAAGAATCCAACGCCGTCAAAACAAAATCCAAGGAATGATAACAGGTGCTCCTTGGTATATTAAAAACAGCAACATACACAAGGATCTACAAGTTTCACTAGTTAAATGCGAAATCCTGAACTATGTGGACAAGTATTTAAATAAGCTGGAAACACATTCAAATCTGCTCACTCAAAACATCTTGCAACATAGTGGACGCACTCGTCTGAAAAGAAGGGATACTATTGTACTAAGATGAAACTATTTAAATTAATTTACATTATTATGAAAATTAAAATTTTGGTCTGGTACTGACTGGACTAATATCAATTACATGGTTTTAATATTTGAGTACTTATTGTTAGTTCGCATTAGCGAAGATTCAATAATAAAAATATGAAAAAAAATGGCGAAAATGTTTTAAAATGTCCACTCTAGGATGCAATAGTCGTGATGGCGAAATGCCCAACATATTATTTTAACAATAATAAAATTTAATTATTTTTTATTAGAAAATCCAATTGGATGTATATATATTAAAAAATTCTTTCCTGTTTGGTTTTTATTATTTCTAAGTTTTCTGCCTTAAAAGAAACTCTTATCTACACCTTATCTTGATTTTCAATTACGACTACTTATGGGGTGGCACATGATGTTCCTTATCAAAGACTTACATCGCCAGAGCAAGTTAAAAATAAAAAAACTTAACATTTTTTGTTTGCAAATGTTTCAGTTAATTTTGTATGAATTTTACTTATTGCAAACATTTTTTAAAAACCAATTGTATGCAACAAAAGAACAGAAAAAAGGCAAAGTATTAAATTTGTTTCTTGTGATTTTTTTTCGACGATATTATTCACAGTTAAATAAGCCAATTCATAGATTTAAGTACAATAAATGGCCATTTAAAGTAGAAAAGAAATAACTTTTTTGTGCTTCAAGATTTGTATACAATGTTCAATTTTTAAGCTCAATTCGTTGCTAATTTCGTAAATGTCAACAACATTCGTACAGCCTTAAAGATCGATTGTATTGATAGCAATAGAAGTATTAAAGTAAGAAGAAAAAAAAAAACTTTTTGAACAGGATACTTTTCAGGAATGAAAAATTTTGGCTGGCAAGGAGTGTATAGATTGTTTGGCTGGTTGGTTGATTGCACTTAATTGACCGACCAACCATGTCGACACAATGAAGTTGATGATTATGATGATGCCGTCGATGTCGACGATAAAATCAGTTTTCTTGTTTTGTTTTTGTTTCACCAAAAAATAAGAAATAAAAGCAAAAGAATTATTAACAAAAGTGCATTTAATTTAAGGGAAACGAAAAAAAAGTTGTTTTGCCGAAACACGACAGAAATCAAACATTTTGTTACAGAAGAAACAAATTAATACAACTATTGTATTGCATTTAACTACATAATTTCTTTTAGATTTATTTTCTTTTAAAACAAACCATGTTTTTATTGTTGGCATTTGTTAAGAGAGAAGGTCAATTCAATTGGAAAATTTGTAAATTACACAAACTGTTAAGCAAGTTGGTAACAAATAACAAAAAAACTAAAAAAAGAATTAAACTTTCTATTTACAACATGGTGGGCCAATACAGGTGAATTTAAAAACACAGCTTGACAGTATTGACGTTTAAAAAGACCATATGTCAAGCTAATATTTTGGATTATATTCTATATTATGTTAAACAAAAACAAACCACCAAAGTTGCGTTCATTAACTTCCCTTAGTAACTTATACAAATCTAACTTCAGGCCTTGTCAGTTGTCAATGTAACATTCTATGGACCAATTCTGGGCATGGTTTACACATGTCGGCATGTCAGCCGATAGTAAAACGCATACGTCGACATTTGCTGATGGTACTACTTTTCTCAGTACGCATAATGATCCTAAGGGGGGTTTAAAACAACTACAGCACAACAACTATGCACCCCTTAACTTTTACTTTACACAAAGGAACGTGCTCCCCAATCTTTATTAACAACCGGATTGTGCCTCAACAACTTGAGGCAAAATACCTCGGCATTCACCTTGAACGTCGCCTCACATTGAAGTCACACATAGATGCCAAGTTAACACAAATAAAATTGAAAACAGCCTTAATTCATTGGGTGATTGATAGAAACTCAGTTCTTCATCTTGATTGTAAACGATAGCTCTACAACTCAATTTTGAAATGAATTTTGTGATAAATATAATCTCTTTCGGGCCATTGCGTGGTGGATGAACACGTAAGTAGACGTGGACTCCACTGTAACTTTTCCTGTCGTAGTTTTGGGAATACTTAGGAAAAAAAACAGACGTTTTTACACCCTCCCCTCAAACATGCGTAATACCTCTATTTTTAAAATTAAAAAATTTACTTGAAAAATATTCCATTTTAAATAAAAATTTTGCATGTGTTCATAGCCTTATGCGTCACCATCTAGTGTGTACTCAATACATATATTAATTGTCTATTTTTGGATAAAATTATGTTACAAATGGGCCGTACTTGGCTCCAATAATATGGTCGAGCTTGACCGATTAAAACTTTTAACGTGTAATTTTCACACTGCGAGTGTCCTGCCCTAACGACAAGAAAGTAGAGAGCTCTGAGCAGATGTATGCTAGATGACTTTAATATGGATGAATATGGTGAAGGTTAAATGATCTGTTAAGATACCTCTCGGCCACGTGTATGGTTAGTACTCCGAGTCCTAAACCAAGTACATGATCTAAGAGGCAATATATCTGACGAATGAAATGGCTATGTCCAACTAAATTTATTCAAATCCCAACTTAACAGCTTGCGAGAAAAGCAAGCTCCTATGTTAACTAAACAAATTATTTCAAAATTATATTTAAAACATTCAGCCAAGTAAGGCAATACACATATTGAAGCACTGTGCTGTGTTATATCATTTCATTTGCCAAAAAGTGTTAATTTTGCTTCATGTAAGATAATTGAAAACAAATATTGTTACAAATGATGCATTATTTGCCAAAAACATAAACTAACGTTGACATTTTTTTCTATGTGCATACATATAGAAGAGTACACATGTATAAACTAACACGTACATATATACACGCAAAGAAAAAATATGGTTGAGGAAACCATAATCTAAAATCATCAAACAATCAAAGTAATGATTAGCTGTAGACAGAGTTAGTTTAATAGAAATAATTTTTTATCACCATATTAGGATCCGTTATTGTCATAGCGATGGTATACGGCTTTAAAAAATCATATCATGATGTCTTGTAACAATGTTGTGATCCCCCATGACAATAAAAATACTCCTATGATAATTATATGATTACAGGGACCCATTAATTGTATCGAGCACATAATGGTTGCACACAACTATTTTATGATTCCAAGAAATCATAATATTTTTCTAGAGGACCATATTATTTGTTAAGATATTCCTAAAATAACTAAATAAAAGTTTTCTAAAATATTGTATTAAAAAACATTTTGAATATTAAGTTAAGGTTTTTAATTAATTTTTTTATGAATAATTTATTTTTTGCAAATAACACATATTTCTAGAGTTAAACTAAATTACGTAGAACATTTTTACTGCATAGAAATCATATGATTACTTCGGAAACAAATATATGTATGTTTCCAAATATTTGCAAAATATTTAATGCAATTAACAAAAATAATATAATAATATTAATGGTTGCGCCAACCAAATTTGATTGCGGGGAACAACATTATGACTGTCATTATCATGCCCAACCATGTTTTTTCTCTGCGTGCATTGCTTTTTTAATCACACTTAAATATATTTATCTAAATAAAAACTCAAACATGATTTATTTGGCATTACAATTATACCTTCACTTTATTTAAACAAAAATTTTTAAAAATATAAAGAGAAAAAACTTTCATATTTTGGCATTATGAAAATTAAACAAAAGAGATAAACAAACATACAAATCAATTTTTTTATTTATAAATACTAAGAAATAAGCATAAAAATATTTCACGTAAAATGCCAGCCCAGCAGAAAGTTTCACAAAAAAAAGTTTATTATTTTACCAAAAAAAAAACCAAAAATATCGTTTTAATAATGGTTAAAATTTGTATAAAATTGAAATATGAAAAAAATAAAACAACAAAATACAACAAAGAAATATAATAATCAAAATAATGTAAATAACAATGAAGTAAAAACAAACAAATAACAAAAATATTAAATAGCAAAAACAATTTGAATAATGACTTAAATGTCTTCTAGTATACAAGAAGTTAAGGGAGAAAAAAAAACTTAATATAACAGGTACAATTTATATAAATTTCATTAATTAAAATACCTTAAAATGAAGAAACCGTCTTAATTTGAAGAAGTTTAAAGAACTGATATGTGGCAACAACTACTGACTTAATAAACCACCACGATGCGAAATTAGTTATCCAAAAAGAAACTGACAAAAAACAAAAACAGTACCCATTAAGTAATATGAATCCAAATCTTAACAAATATTTCTAAATATACGATAATGAGACTAAAGCCTAATATTTTTCTAACAACGCAGGTCTGAACCACAGCCACCGTAGCAAACTCCCCAGTAATACTGAACAACAGTTTGGTTTGTTCAAACTTTTGTTAATTAATAACAGAGTTCTGCAGCAGATTAGTTTTTAAATAACTTTTGAAATTTGATGTAAAAAAGAGTATGCACTTGTATTCGCTGGCACTGTGAGAGTACGGAACAAAAAATCCAATACTTTAATGGGTATAAAAAAAAGTTTGTTGCTTTAATAGAACGTAAATTCAATTTCCAAACACTTTGACCTTCTGCGTTTCTTTAAAAAAAATTTTTGACTCTAGGCTTCGAAATATAATCCTTCACTTGAGCATTCCATTCTGTCTTTTTTGTGACATGATCCTTAGCAAAGTTCGCGTTTTAATACCTTCTAGCTGGAATGGCTTAATTCATTCCCACAACATAAGCAAACGTAAAATTTTAATTTGCTTACTATGTTAATGTCAGCAAGTAGTTCAAATAGCTCGTGGTTCACACGACATAGTTTTCTCTGTTAATAAAGAGTTGTTCAAAGATCTTCCAAAGAGTCTTTTTCTCAAAGACTCCAAGTGCTGCTTCATCTGCTTTCGCGAGCAGGGGGAGTATCAGTGTTTTGTAGAGGGTGATTTTTACCTGTAGAGAGGTGGCTTTATGGCCAATGTTGTCTTCTTTTTATCTCAAAACCGAACTGATGTGGTTTGTTTTGCTTACTCCGATACGGAGGTAAATAAAATTATTGAATATTTCAAAGCTGTAGATCTCAACTTCTGTATTACCAAGTCTGCTGGACGTCTCGTTTGCTGATAGCATCAACTTGGTTGTATCTGCATTTACTGCCAAAACCACTCTGGCTAATTCTTTTCTATTTCAAAGGTGAATGTTACTGCTCGGAATGTTCCCCCCATAATGTCTATATCATCGGCGTAACTTGTGCTGTTTTAGGTTCAATTATACGTGACATAACCATAACCATACAAAACAGCTGCTCGAGCCAAACTCATGGGCAACACTGTATTTGATTATAAATTACTTCCCATTACGTCATAACTAATTAAATTTTGGTTTTTATGGCAGCGGTTTTGGTTATGGCATTATGCTATGGCACGTATAATTTGAGCTTTAGTGTATAGTTTGAAATCAAAATGACATCAAAAAGATCACATGATAGGTAAAACTTTGTCTGGAACTTTGTTTAATACTGGCAAGGCCCGTTGAAATTCCTTAACATCTTAACTGAGACTTGTTTTTCAGTCAGGGTCATCCTTGCACGGATCTTGCACGGATGCGAAGCTTAGACATGACTTAAAACACCTTTGAACGTATGGAGCTGCCAAAAGCGACCTCTTGCCAGTTCTGTTTCCTTTGGTTTTTGTAAAGACTTTTGAAAGTGTGAATATGTTTTTAATGTTGCATTTTCCAGGTCTGAAGTTGCGCTGATATGGCGAAATTATCTTACCTACATTAGATTTCAATCTTTCATACAGAACGCTTGATAGTATTTTGTAGCCATTGTAGTTGCCATATCTTATCTTCTCTCCTCATTTTTTTACAAAACATAGCACGTTGGATGATCGTCTCCAAGGGTATACGTTTTTTGGCCAGATATAAGCAAGCTAGGGCATATTCGTTATCGGCGTGTCGCCTTCGGTTTTAAACAGCTCAGCTGATACTCCCTGGGTTCCTGCTGCCCTATTATTTTTAAACCGGTTACTGCTATTTCGACCCCCAAGAATTAATTCAGGGATATCCTCCTCGCCCCTACTATTGGATACCAACAGGTATCTTCTCAGCACATTATCAATATCAGTCCCCAGATTACCGTTTAACCTTTGCAAGAAAATGTACCAACACCAAAGCTTTTGGATTAATGATTCAGTTTTTGCAGAGTTTCCCGGCTTCGTTCTAGCTCCCGGACATTTAGATACGCTCACACTCAAGGGCTTTTTTTATTCATTCTTTCTTTTGAATAGAGGTGTTTCCTAGTTCCTTTTCACCCGATGCCTTTTCTTCACATGTACTGTTATTAACTGCAGGGAAGCATTATGGCATTTTTGGTGTTACTATTGGTTTCTTGGACTTTGCGGACTTTTTCATGGGAAAGAGTGCTTTCTTTAAGCAATTGGTTACTCACGCAAAGTAAGCCGCTGCTGTCTACTGTGTCTGTGTGTCTGCAGCTTTCCATCGTGAAACTTTCGTGCTGTATCAGATCGCCACATTAAAACGGGAGCAAACTTTTGCTGCCTCAAATAAATAATCCGAGTCGATTGGCGTTCCTCGGATCGATGGTACGTTCAACACACTAAGTAAATGCCTTGCGTTTATCACTATATGAAAAATCTTGTTTCTCGTTGTTTGTATTGGTGACAACCACCTTGTCTAATGTATGTATATGCAGATGTCGATGACATTTTCGTGGAAACGGTATGGTGCACAGAGAACATATCTTTGGCCTTTTCGTCCTTGAGCACAGATAAGAGTGATGTTGCAGAATTTGGCTTTTGTACGGATTGTAGTTAGTCTCTAACCCACCGGAAAGAGTCTGAAAACGAGGTGTTTAAGTCCCTGGGCTAACTACGAGTCCATAGTCAAATAGATGTCTTTTTTCAGGGCAGCTTTAATACAGCGCGTCAACTTTTGGGATAGTTGTGATGCTTTAAGCATAAAATGCACTTTCTGGTTTATCCACCAGTTCATACACTGCCCTTTTTCTAAACAGAGTTAGAACATTCCATGTGCTAACTAACTTGTTTTTTATCGTAGGTGAATTTTTTCAAGGGGCGGTTACTAGCCAGACTCCCTAACCTAACTTTATTATTCTTATTTTAGCTGACTACCGTTAATGGTTGTTAAAGGCATCTACCCCATGAGGAGTCTCTGTTCATAGTTAAGACGAATAGAGGACCAAGATTGGTCTGGACTATGCAAAGTAAAATTCAATCACAGCCGTTACTTGTAAACCAATATCTTCTATATTAAAATTGGTGCTAAACAAGTATTTGAGGAGTGTACGATATATAGACGCGAAACCAAAAATATACCTATAATCAGATCATTTTAATAGAGATTTTTGTTGAAGTAGAATTTTTGTTTTTAGTTTTAATATTTTTATTTTAACAACTTGAAGGCGCCCATTAGCCAGTAGCTCCCATTATTCTAAATTCAACGTTATCTCCGACATGTTTGGTAAAAAATTTGCTATTGAAAGATAATCTTTTTTAGGAAGAATTGATTTTAATAAAAGTTTTATTAACGTTTAAAAAACACTAGAAGGTGGGTACCTTTAGCCTCTCAGAAAATCCGGTGCGTTGATTCAAACTTCATACGCAAAAGTCTTTCTGAAACCAAATTTTCATAAAAATATTATACAAAGAGCTAACTCCTTATAAATAAAAAAAAACTTCTTTTAATGCTGGCAAAATCGAGTAGTTTTGTTTACTGGGTTTTTCTATTAACAATGTCAAATATTTGGCTGATGACAAATGCAAAAGCCAAGGGAAGTGAGTTAAAATTATATTTTATCCGCCCTTTATGGTTGTATTCATATTGTTCTTTTTTTTTTAATTTTTTCCCAAGCATGTACACTGTGATACTCATCTGTCTACATAATAGTTGCTTACTTATGCTAATCTTTCAAGTGGCAAGCTTTTAGATGCAACACAAAAAACAAACATACAAGTGGGCTGCCCTCAGACATACTCACCCATACACAGTCATACTTATATTAAGCTTAAAGCCACAAAATCTGTAAGCAGCAGTTTGCACATATATTTATGCATACCCTTAATACAAAGCAGCAGCAAGTAGGCCCTAAGTTATTAACTTAAATGTCACTAAAAGCTTATTTAAATGCTGATGCAGCAAATGTTGCATAAACTCTGTGTCTTGTCATACAATTTTTTACAACCAAACGTACCAGAGGAAGATTAAAAGGCATGTCCTTCAAAAATAAAAGTGAACATTCACATTGAAACTCATACAAGTTATATTTCAAATGATTGCTGGGGCTGTAGCAGCAGCTAAGGGTGTTGATGTTTGTACCCTTTCCTTTGTTTAAAATTTTTTTTTAAATTCTTTTTTAAGCACAATGACTGAGTAAACATTAAAGGCCTTAAAAATATTACAAATAAAAAAACACTAAAGTAAAATCCCAAATTCAAGTTGCATTTTTAGATATTAAAAGCAATGTTCATCATTTTTGTAACACTAAAGCCAGCAGCAAAAAAATATTAAAAACAATCTGCTGGATTGTTCTCATTCTTCATTTCTCTAATAAAAGTATAAATCTACGAATATATATTGGTGTGTGTGGTGTGTTGACATTCATTTGTTGATAATCCCTCATATTTATTCCCATCAAAGATATGAACAAGAAAGAAAACTTATTTTTATATAAAATATATTTATTTGTTTAGTCTGATTGAGGATTTTGCAAGTGCATTCTAAAGTTTACTTAAAGATTTTCCAAATATTCAAGTCTCAAAGTACAAAATTACAAGAAAAATAAAAAATTGAAAAAAATTGCAGACAAATTATTGCATTTTATGCAGTAAATAAGAAGAGTATCAAACAGATTTGGGCCAGTGACTAAACTTTAACTCACGTACAAGTGCAATATTTGAACGATGTCTGTCTGTTGACCTTGATTGCTGCAACTCTATTATGACCGGTAAAGTACTGAGTAATGGGTATGAAGCATCGAGCATATGCTGCCTTCTTAAAGGTACCCATTTCTCAAAAGTATTTACTCGAAAGTAAAACTTACGTGATTTTCTATACAATTTTGACCCCTAATTTAGAAAAGTACCTTTTGTCCAGTTACTTTAGCTTAGACCTTCATTTGGACCAATGAATTGGAATTGGGGACCCATTTATCGGGGTTCATATCCTAGCAAATGCAAAAATGTGTAAAAAAACTTTTAGCTCTTCGTTGACTTTCGACCTCTGTATGAGTCAATAGTCCTAAATTTCATAAACTCAAAAAAGTACTAAAAGTTTATCCATATGTTTTCAGGACCAACTGAATGCAATTTTATATATGTTTCTTTCTTTATGGATCCAGAAGTAACATCAAAAAAAAAAAGTTTTAAATATAACAAATCCAATAAAGTAATAGCTTATTAAAGCCCCTCTTTGTAAGCGAGCAGGGTAAGTACTTGACTCCAATGTCATCGCCATGTTAAAATAATGAGTTGAAATGCTACTAAGTAAGTAGCTTTAGCATTTTAAGTCATTAAAAAGCAATGTAAGTTTTTGCTGGAATAAGCTTTGTTTTTTTAAGCTAAAAAAACAACTATAAAAAACCAAACAAATAATTTTCAACGTTTTTTTTTACTTAAGGACCAATATTTCTTTAAAAAAGTACCACAAGTTTATTCACGTATTTTTTTAGCCTTTGGAACGTAATTTCGATTAAGTTTTTATCTTATTTTAAAATACAAAACCGGCCTACCTAGGCAGTACAGAAATAAAGTTTTAATTCTGTTTTAGCTTCTTAGTGGATCTATACAGAGCTACCCGCAGTACAAATTTTCAGGTTCTAGCTTAACACGTTTGGGCTGTACGTTGTTATTGTATTAATTATTTTATAAAAATTTATTAATGAAAAAAAATATATTTAAACTATTTTTTTTTTCTTAGAATTTAATTTACCAAAAATAGTTGTATACAAGTTTAAGTCATTTGACCCTCACCGCTTTTTTTGAGCTACAACGAAAATCTCTCATTCTTAAGTCAATTCTTATACATTCAATTCAATCTTGTACCGGCATTTTATTATCATAATCATCAACATCTTGTTCCTTTATGGTTTTGTTGGTTGACATACAAGTTTCGTTTTTAACATCGTTCTGCATCCACATAAATGCACGTTCACAGCATTTATATGTGGGTAATTCCATTGTGGCGGGTTTGACGATTTTACTAAAATTTTATCCTTTTAACTTAAGCAGCTAAAAAATCCTAATATAATAAAAGACCATGATATAAAAAATCGTATGTTTTTATTTGTTTAATCTTAGAAAGTTACTTAAGCAACATTTTTTGGGTTGATAATGACTACTAAAAGAATGTGGCGGGCGTGACCTGGCAAATTTGAATTTTAGAAAACGCTGACTTCAAAATTGTGTTGTGAAAACGGACTTAATTTATTTAATTGTAATTGGGGTTGACAACATGGCTATTAATCGTTTTTAATATTTTTTCTACAAAAAACTATTTCTTCATAAGAAAAAAACTTTAAATAAACACGTAATAGCGCTATATTCGGCTGTGCCGAATGTTAGATTCCCTTCACATTGGACTTTCGAAACCCTGAACTTTTTTTATCTGTATCCTTTTTTTATTTATGAAATATTTCTGAATTTTAAATCACCCTCTTAGGGTAATAAGGGCAGCTGTAGGGGGTTTAACCCTAATTTTTTTTGGAATTTTTGTAGGGACTTTTACTCTAATTTTTAAAATTTTGTATGGAAACCCCCTTGAGTGATGGGGATAGGAATACCTTTGGGAGGAAAAACTAATGGTGGTCTGTAATAAATTTAATTCCTTTAGGGGTGACTTCGGAGAAATTGTAGGAGTTTTTACCCTATTTTTTCTAAATTTGTTTGGCAACCCCTTTAGGGCATGGAGATAGAGGGTAAGTATATTCTAGGGATATATATGCGAGGATAAACTATTGGGGGTCGGTCGTACACTTTGTTTCTCTGAAGCCAACTCTAAAAAAATTTGTGGGCATTTTGACATCATTTTTGTAAATTTTGTATGGCGACCCCATTAGGTGATGGTGATAGGGGGTAAGTATGTTCCAGGAATATGTTTGAGAGGGAAAACTAATGGAGGTCCGTGAGATATATTATTCCTTTTGGGGGCGATTCCGCGAAAGCTGTAGGTGCTTTTACCCTTTTTTCAAATTTTGTATGGTGACCCTCTTAGGGCGTAGAGATAGGGGCTAAGTATGTTCTAGGAATATGTTTTCAAGGAAAAACTAATAGGGGTCGGTCGTACACTTTATTTCACCAAGGCGTTTTTACATCTTTTTTAAAATTGTATATGGCAACCCCTTTAGGTGATAGGAGGTAAGTATACTCTAGAAATACGTTTGGGAGGAAAAACTAGTGGGGGCCTGTGATTCATCTTATTTCTCTAGGAGCGACTTCGGAGAAATTGTTGGGGTTTTAATACCATCTTTTTTTAATTTTGTATGGCAACCATGTTAGGGACAGAAATGTTTGTTTCACGAAAATGTTTTTGTGGCATTTCATTTTACATTTGTCGGAAAACCCTGAAAGCTGTGGGAGCGATATAAAAAAATAAAAGAAATGAAACTTTGTATGGCAACCCTGCTAAGGGGTGGGTATAGGGTGTAAGTATGTTCCAAAAAATGTTCGTGGAAAAAAATTAATGAGAATTGGTCTTACATTGCACATTGTACAGGGCAACTCTAGGGCAGTTGTAGCGGTTTTTATGTAAAATTTTTAGAGATAAAAACAGAGGTAGTCTTGGTTTTTGGCCTATATATCGATCAGTTTCAGGCGAATTTTCTGGGTTGCAATAGCGATTTTCTCGCAGATATTTCTGTTAGTCTGATACCGCTTACGGGTCTATGCGGCTTTAGAAAGTTGATTTCAAGCATAACAAGGATAGTCGGACATGTCTGGATCGACTTCCGTATCTAGAGGAATCCACAGTTTATATACTTTATGGGGTCGCAAATGGATAATAGAGAGATTACAAACGGAATGACAAACTTATATATACTCTTATCACTTATGTGAAGGGTATAATGAGAGAGTATGTGATCATTTAAAAGTTTTGCAAATATATAAAAATTGAATCTGAACCACTTTTTTTATATTTCCATAATTTTTCCCTCCCCTTTAGAAAGAAAGAAAACGATTTGGCCCCATTTTGGGCCATTTAACGTAGAATTGCCCATCTACACCTCCATATGCACATATGTTCATTTGTTTATAAACTACATAGGAGATTCATTTGTGAAGCTCTAGCAATTTGTATGTATACAAATTGCATAAAATCACACCTGTACGGTTTTGAGCATTCCAATGGAATGACAATAATCATATCAAGCCAATGTGCGGACAATAACAACAACAACAAACTTATTAAGGAATAAAACTACTGCACACATTTGCCATTTAGTGGGTTTTGTGGCTTATTTTCCCCAAGTTTTTATTGTTACTTTTGTCTGATGTTTTTGTTATTCTGCAAATACAAATATATACTTGAATGTGTATGCAGGAATGTAAGGCCATCTCGTAAACTTGTACTATTTACCGTCATGATGCAAATAGTGTTTTTTTTTGATTCTGAAATCTAGAAAGGATTCATATTGTGATTACATGAAGACATAAAAAGGGTATACGGGCAAAAAGTGCATATTACACTTAAATAACAAACTTAATCTTTTCGTAAACATACTCTGTAATATGTGTAATTGTGTGCGTATTTGTGTGTAGATCTTGTGGTGCTCTTGCAGTCAAACGCATAAAACTATTTGAGTATTTTGATAAAATAAAAAATTCTAGTAGAAGATAAAAATGTAAGTATTTACAAGGCTTTAGGATAATATATTTTTTCTAAGTAAATGTACATTGATATTTTTTTCTCTTTTCTTTAAATCATCATAAATAAGTCAAACTATAAAAAGGATTTAGACAGGAAAATAGAAAAAAGTTAAGTCAAATTAAATAGACCTGAAACGGGGTATGAGGCTGTCTGATAGCATAAAAAATAAAATTAGTTTTTTATTTTATATATTTTTTTTAATTATAAACATGGTGATAATAAGAATTTACAGATAATTTTTGATTTATGCGTAGTTTATATAAATTAATCGTTGTGAAATTGTTAAAATTTTTGAAAGCGTTTTCTTAAGAACTGTTGTGTAAAGTCTTAATAAATTATAATTTTAATTCTTTCATGTCAATAAGCGCCGTCATCACAAAAATATGTGTTTAATTGATTATTCAATCAAATCTAAAAAAAACATCTTATACCAAATGTGTCAGCTTCTTAAATCCAAAAATTTTCATTCCAGTATTAGCCGTGATTGACAGTTTTCTCATGGTTCCAAAACTAAAGGATTAAGAGGCATGCTAGAGATGATTCATAGTCAATTAGTATAACTAAAAGTACAACCATGTAGCATTCCCGGCATTGGAAAGTATTTGGATACGACTACCTCTATGACATGGGCTAAATTGAATAAAATAGGCCACTGAGCAAGAAAAGTAGGGCTGAGTGTAAACTCCGATAAAACAAACTTAATTTTTTCACCCAGAAGTCAAAGTCAAAGCCAAAGAAGTCAATAACCCCACCGAAATTTGAAAATACAAACTAAGTACTGAAGAGGCAGACAAAGGGCCTTCTACTGATACTGGAAAGGCTCAATATGGGGTAAAGGGTAATAGAAACGACCAATGTGCTCTATGAGTACAGAAAAATGCTAGGCAGAACTTGAGGTATTACGCCAAATGTTACGCATTAGATCCTCACTGCAGTGGCAAGGCCCATCTTACTCTATTAAGTACTAGTGGGGTGAACTGTATTGGAGAAACAAGTCTACTTCAGGTGCCTGGAGAGCGCACAGAGGCTTTCAGGACTGTGTATTGCTGATGTTCAACGCAGCACCTCTATGGTGGCGCTGAACGTAATCTTGGGTTCGATAATTAATTAATTAATTAATCTGGTCGTAGATGGTGTTGTGAGGATGTATGCGACTCAATTGGATTTAACAAGACAATTTACCCGGGTATTATATGGTAATGGAAGAATTTTTAAGTGCGCAGAAAATAAAAGATACTATGTGATCCAGAAGCCAAGCTTCTCTAGAAAGCCGAGTGTAACTATAAAGGAATACGGCTTGCTGGCAGGCCTTCATCCAGGCTTCAGGATCTATACTTCCTTACGGACGGGTCCAAGATAGATAAGGGCACGGGGCTGCAGTTTTTGCCAAGAAATGGGTATCAGCGGGCCCTATAAGCTTCATTATAACTGCAGCTTATTTAAGGCAGAGACTCTTGCAGCCAAATTTCCCACCGGTCCTGCATTTTACTCTCAAGCTAAAACTTTTCAGCTCAACATTAAGGCAGTCTCTGCAAACTTGATATCCTACTCAGTTTTTTAGACCTACAAGAAGCCCATTGGTAGACCGTTTGCCGAGAGACAAGTGCGCTTCTCCTGGACTCGTGGACACAGCGGCATTGAAAGCAATGATATGGCAGACGGGCTGGCAAAGCAAGGCGTCCATTTGCCAAAGAAAGACGTATAGACTCCGCGATTAGGGGCAGAGCCACGGAGTTCTGGGTAAATAACCCTTCGTGGGAGTCCACACAGAGAGCTGCAGAGTTCAGCGTGCACCTCTTTAGCTCTAGAGGTAATTTTTACACTAAAAAGTAAAAAGTAAAGGCTATACCTTATGACCCACTAAGATAAGCAACGACAGCAAGATGAATTTAGAAGTCTTCATTTCTCTTATCGACTTGATCAAACGCGCAACTCATTAAGACGGGAAGTGGTGTTTACGCATAACAATCTTACATGAAAAACAATCGAAACTATTTCAAAAAAATATAAACGAAAATCCAAGACATAAATAAGTTTAAAAAAAATCCCAAAATAAATATGTGCAAAACCTATAAAACACATTTGGAAAAAAAGAAAGCCTGGCACAAGAAAAGTTACCCAAATTTGCTCAAGTAACTCAACGATTCACGAAATGACACAAAACACAAAATGTTGAAATATTTTGATTTATTGCAAACACTAAAAATGCAGCCGCACAGAATGGAATTGGAAATAAAATGACAGGACGCCTGAACAAACGAAAGAATGAACAAATGTATGGCTGCATATGATGGACTGTTTTAGAGGAAAACAGAGTTACATACACTCATGTTAAAATTTATATCAATTTTGGATATGATTGTAGAAACATGCACTTGTGCATTTACATACATAACTTAACATGTGTAGGCGAAATTTAGTTTTAATTTCACTTTTTTCACCCCCTTATTTATACGTTTTGAACTCAAACAAAGTTTTGTTAAATCCTTCGGGTGTTAATGCAGTAGAGAAAATTTCACAGTTATTTAAACTGATTGGAAACTATACAAGAAAACATTTTTTTTTTTAAATTTTTAAGGATTTATTTTTCATATTATTTGCAGTCAAGTTTGTAAAATTGTTAATAAATAAGCAAACACCACTATCCTTAGCCTTAATAAACAATGTCTACTAATATGTATTGCTGGGCAAAGTTATGGCAGTATGTTAATGTCATTGCCACGTCTTTTGCGTTTAATACAGAAAAAAGTGCCTGAAAATATTGTTCAAAACAATGTTCGGTGACAAATCAACATAATGAAGTTTAATTGCACATTCAAAATGTAAATGCAAGTGAACAAGCAAACCAACTTTTTTGGGAAATGCAATTTTCTGCACTTTCACTGCCAACCAAAAGTGAACAAATGCAAACCACTTACAGTAGGGTTCATGACTTAACGCACACTCAAAAATCAGTGTTTTCTTAAGACTTTTATGCAGAATTGAAGCAAATATAATCAATAATATTGAGTAAATGTCGATTGCTGTCAAACACCGTAATGTGGACCCAAAATGTCCCTAAATGTACTCAAGTTAGAAGATACCTATGCTTTATACACTCAAAAAAATCCATTTAACATATAAACGAATTCGTTCGTATGTTGTACGAAATCTTTTATTATTTTGCACCATGAAATTCTGTAAAAAAAAATATACGCAATTTACGAAGCTCTGTTGTATATATTATTTTTATTATTTTTTTTTAAATTATTCATTAATATTTATAATACGGAATTTTTAATTTTTTTTTTTTTTTTTTTTTTTTTTTTTTGCAAGTTTTTTTGTATTGAATAAAAGTTTCGTAAATATTGTGGAAAATGAAAAACAAAAATAGTAATCACTTTTGGGATACAACGAATTTCTTGTCTAAGATTTGGCTTTGTAATTTAAACGAAACTTTTCTATAATTAACAAAAAAGTTTTCTTTACACAGAAAATCAAGAATCTTATTCTTGAATTTAGCCAAAATCATACTTGAAATTTTTAAGTACGATCCGTACTTAGTTCTTCTTAAATTAAGTCTGTTTGGATTACTTCAAACAAATCAAGTAAAAAAATTGTTGTTTTTAAATTTATTTAAAAACAAAGTGTCTCGGTAGCCTAGATGGTAGCGAACTGATGTTGCAGTTCGGAGTGTCCCAGATTCAAATCCCAGCTACGGCAAGTACAGAAATTAAATTTTGAAATTAAAAATATTAAATATGTTTTTTTTTAATATTATTTAGGATTTGATCCCATATTTCTTGTTTATTTATAGGGTTTGTTGTTGGTTAAGTTTGTCTATAGGCATTTCATTGGTTCTTACACCAAATCATCAGTAGACTTCAACCCAAATTCTTAAAAAACCTTATGAATATTTTCTGTCTTTATATAATAACCTCAATAAACGAATTGAGAATTACTATAAGCAAACCAAAACGTTCAAGTTTTTTTAAAAATCCAACAAACCAATATTCGCTATTCGCTTGTTTTGATTTTCTTTTTCCCCTTTACATTTGAATAACCATTGGTTATTACTAAATGTATTATAAGGGCTACCGAAAACAAAACCTTGTTGTTTAACAACACTTTTTAAGATATTAAATATGTTTAAAATAAAAAAAATATAAAACTCTACTGCTTTAACAAAGCTCTGTTATTTTTAAATTAATCCCATTTATGCTCAAATAGATCCTTTTAAGATTACATCACGTACGGTTTCGAAATTAAAATAATCCGTTTTTGACTTAAATATGACTTTAGGTAAGAGATTCATTCTTCGTTCTCAACCTATTCTTGGCACCGCTACGGCTTGAAACCGATACGGCTTTAAATAAGGAATTCGTACTCCGTTCTCGCCGTACTCCTGACACCGCTACGGCTCGATTTAA